>JAAVTH010000522.1:0-26851 GCA_011947325.1 Phytophthora macrochlamydospora | reverse complement strand
TTGAAGCCTTGAGGTCGCAAAAGCAAGTACTCCAGCTTGCAACATGCGTGAATGATCGGGTAGCATTCCTTTTCGATCACGCTCCAGTTCAGGGCCGAGCCGCTGAATGAGCCACCCATGCAAATGAGCAACTCGTGTTCGTGCTCATGAATCGGTCTGTTCTGGCTCCAGTGTGCTACTTGAGTAACTATCAGACCCCATCCAGAATCACTGGCATCCGAAAACAAACACAGTTGCTTTTCGTGATCCGGATACGTGAGCATAGCAGAGTTCGAAAGCAGTTCCTTCACCGCAGTGAAACTGGCCCGCTCTTCCTGTGAGAGGGTGATGTTGATGCCTGCAGCAGCGCGTTTGCTCCGCTTTGTGCCTCGAAGTGAGCGCTCGAGCAGCTCTTGTAAAGGTTTCGACACCCTCGCATAGTCTACAAGGCCGTCTCTCATCCAGTTCGTCGCGCAGGTAAACTGTTGCAGCCCGCTGCCGTGGTTGGCTCGGGAATGGCTCGGAGGGATTCAATCCGCTTCGGGTCGTGGCCGACACCGTGCTCATTGATGATCCTCCCGCACCACTTCACTTCAGTGAGGAAAAGTTTGCACTTCTTCGGGTTCAGCTTGAAACCAAACTCGTCCAGCTTTGTAAGGATAGCTTCGATGACATCGAGTAGTTCAGTAGCGGAGTCAGCGTAAGCCAAGAGATCGTCTATCCATACTAGTAAATTGTCATGCAGGTGCTCCTTCAACACGTCTTCCACTGTAGATTGAAAGTGGAGTGCTGCATCAGTGCTGCCCTGTGGCACACGTGTCGGCGTGAAAACTCCACGGTCAGTCATGTAAGATAGAATCTCCTGCGAGGCTTTGGCTAGTGGAAGCTGCCAAAAGCCTTTCAGGAAATCGAATATGGCGTAAAACTTCTTGCCTCTGCACCGCTCCAAACGTACTTGAAGACTGGGCATCACGCCCGCAATTCCTTCAGTCATGCTGTTGACCGGCCTGTAATCATTGGTCTGACGGTACTCGCTGCTGTTCGGCTTTCGAACAGGTAAGGCAGCGCACGCCCATCTACTCGCCTTGTTCTCGTACACCCAGCCGAGTTTCACCAGCTCTGCATTGAAACTGGCCAAGAACTCCGACTTATCGGGGCTGTATTGACGTACTTTGCAACGATACGGACGAGCGTTTGGTTTCAGTTTGATCTTCAGTGGTGGCACGCGCGCAGGTGGATCATCGCCAAGCACAAGGCGCCATCCACTGAAAGACATTAGGATTCGACGTAATCGTACAGCGCCCGCACCGTCGACCATTTCCCGTATGGCTGCATCTGTCACCATCGCCTCGATAGCTGCGGCAATGCCAGCGTCTTGTGTCACTCCACGCGACGGAATGCCATTGGGATCTCCAAAGTGATCGTCGTCACTGCTGCTCCTGGTTGCGAGTTGCTCTAACTCACGATCAACATCAATGCCAAGTTCCGCCAAAAGAATACGCCCCACAATCAGTTCGTCATCGTCAGATTCAACGATAAGGCATCTTTGCGGTCTTGGCAGCGAACAGGCCCCGCGGCCGTGTTCAGGGTCAGGCGTACATCCACAGCGTGCGTCGCTGTCAGAATCGCACCACCTACCGCTTCCAACTCCACGTGCTCGATCAGCTCGACCAGTTCGACACCATTGTCGACCGCTCGGAGCTTCTCCACGAGCTCTTGTGAAATTATGTTGCACTCGGAGCCACTGTCTGCACAATACGGCAAATCCAGTGCTCCATTGATTGTTGCCGTCGCTCGCACTCTGTCTGCACCTCTAGCACGTAGGTTCACTCGTTTGAGTCTCTGCTTCTTGGGCGCCTTTTTCCGTGGAGCACGCTCGGCTAAAATGGCTTCTTTCTGGGCCTCATCGATCTCAGGACAGTCGCTGAGAAAGTGTTCTTTACCGCAGTGAAAACACCCACCACGAGGTCCACTAGATTTGCTGCGGGGTGCAGCACTCGATTTATCTGGTGGCAATTGCTCAACCTGGCGCTTGGCATCCTTGCCGTACCGGTCATTGCTCCTCTGTCCTGTTTTCACGGGTTTTTTCGCTTCTTTCTCGCGCTTCCCAGTCGGTTTACCAGCAGCATGTCCGGTCTGCTGCCGTTGTTGCTGTTGTTGCTTCAGGTTGCTCATCGAGCGGAAAACCTTGTCTTGTTCAAGAGCTTTTTCCTTCACCAATTTGTACAACACAACATCGCTCTTCGTGCTCGATTTGTCAATCAGCTTCTGGTGCGTTTCAATTTCATCACGCAACGCAGAGGGCTGTAAGTGCTTCTTCAGTATCTTGCACTTGTAAGCAATTCCCATCGGGGTTGAGAAAGTGCTCTTCAAACCGTGCTCGAGAATTATTTCCTCACACAGCTTGAAGTAGTTCATCACGCGAGCCTGAACATCAGACTCTCTCAGGTTCATTTTCAACTTAGTCTCAAACAGCAAATCGACGTTCCCAATGTCTCCGTTCTTGACGTTGTTCACGATCTTGTTGATCTCGTTGATGATCCGCTGCTCTGGCACTTGCTCGACGGTCGTATCCCAGTCGTACTTGCACAGCATCTCCAGGAGATGTGAGTCGAAAGAATTCTTGACCGACAGCATCGCTTTGTCAGCGTCTTCACCAGAGGTGATGCAGCGTGCCTTCACTGCTTCCTCGTATTCATGACGCAGCCTCTTCCATTTGACGAGACTTGAATGCGAGATGTCCGTCACGAATGGAGGCGTTATCGTTGAGGAGGTAATCGGAACAGTAGCCATCGCGGTACTTCCGACGTTGTCCTCGTCGTTCGTTGCAGTTGTAGTTGCGAGTCCACTACGTGTCCTCATCTTGGAACTTTTCGCTAAAGTTAACTTTGTGCCGTTCCCAAACACGCAAGACACTGTTTGGGAGCTGGAACTCCCGCAAAGACCAAGGTGTATTGATCTTAATGCAAAAGCAATTGTGATTCCTAACTGGTATGCTCTCGCCTGCCTCCAGGCAGTCCAGGAGAGCATCCCGTGGCGTAAGCCAAAGCTTCTGCTCCGTGCTGAAGCCGGGTCCAGATAGCAGCCAGGATCTGCTTATCTGTTGAAAGTATTGGCTCTGCTAGCCAAGCTCCAGTTGCATGTGGGAAGCTGACTCCTATTCAAGCCCGCAATCATGCTTGCCGTGGCGTCGCCACAGTGCCGCCTCATACAACCCTGCTCTAAGGGCCCAGACCATCAACTCCACCACGTCGTACCCTGGACGGTTGGTCACTAGCCACTTGATCACTCGAAAGTGCTGGTAGTGGTCTTCTCGACCTGTCGAGCCAAACACTTCAGGCTTCAGAGCTCTGTCCCCTTCGAGTTCCGGCCGATTGGCATGCAGCCACTTCATCACATCAAGGTGACCCTGTGATGCGGCGTTCTGCATCGCTTTACCCGAGCAGCCCTCGGAGCGGTTCTCATGCAGCCACTGAAGAATGTCAAGACGACCACAAGACGCAGCGTTGTCCATGGCCTTCGTGGTGCACCCCGCAGTCGTGTTTGCATGCAGCCACTGCAACATCTTGAGGTCTCCTTCTTTGGCCGCAGCATCCATCGCTGCAGTCGTGCAGCCTTCCGAGCGATTCAAGTGCAGCCACTGAAGAACCTCTAACTGGTCTGCTGGTGTCAACTTGTGTTTACAACGGTCTGTGGCCCAGTCGTAGTGGTAGCATTTGCTCGCTACTTTGTCCATGGCTATCGTTGTGCAGCCTTCTGAGCGATTTGCATGCAGCCATTGCACAACGCCTAAATGCACGAAAGCGGCCGCTCCGTCCACCGCAGCGGTAGTGCACATGAGGTTTGAACGGTGCGTTGAGCTATCATCGTTGCCATCACCTCGTTTGCGCTTGTTACGTAGCGCAAGATCGACACGATGAAGGTATTGAAGCACGTCGAGGTGACCATTGCAAGCTGCGGCATCCATTACAGTGCAAACCTTGAGATCCGATCCGAACGAGGCGTCTTCTCTAGGCCGAAAGAGGTTGATCTTTGGTCGTGACCGTAATTCTCGCACAGCCACTGAACCACTTCAAGACTTCCCCCTTGGCAGCTGTGAACATGACCTCGGCCAGGTCGAAGTGAAGATGTTGTCCTTCAAATGGCGAAGCAGCCATTGAACTACGAGAAGCCGACCGTATTTGCTGGCATGTACCAAAGCCCTAATCCAAGCATCGTTATCAAACGAATGCTCCTGTGAAAGCCACTGCATGACGTCAAGGTCTTCGACCATCGCTGCTTCCAGCAGGAGATACTCAGCACACTCGCTGTATCCCAATTCCAGCAAATACCGAGCCAGTTGAACGATCTTTTCATAAACAACCGCCGATCGAATCGTTCGGGCAAGCAGACCGTCAAGACCGAATCCTTTAGCTGCTGCCCATTTGACTTGATCGAATTCGCGCTGCCTGAGCGCGAACCGCAGGACATTGCAGTTCTCGCGCGGTGTCTCCGGCGTGTTTGCGTGCGCATCGAGCCACCGCACAAGTTGCCACCGTCCATTCGCTGCTGCCAGCTCGAGCGCTGAATCTCCCCACTCGATGCCCCGAGAGTTGAGTCCTTATCCAACAGCTCCAAGACCCACAGATGTCCGTACTGCGCAGCTTGATCGACGGCAGTTTTCGACACCGGACAGCCTGAAAAGTGAGTTAAGACCCATTGCACCATGCCAAGGTCATTTCGCTTTACAGCTCGAGCCAGCAGCACCGAGAACTCCCATCGGTAGTAGTGAGGCTCCGTATGTACCAGCTTGGCGATCGTCCAGCGACTGCTGTTCACTTGTCGGAGTCCTCTCGTCCAGATCAAATCCAGCAGACCGAGCCACGTCGCTGGACTCCACTTGTAGGCCTGCTCCAAGGACACGTCTGCTATGAGGGAGTCTGACACCAGTCGATGGACGTCTATTGCGGCATCTGCTGGTAGTTTCGAGCGCAACACAAGCTCGACAGCCTTGAGCATAGAGCGATCTTCTCAGCAGTTTGTGCGCTTGTAGGAAGACTGCGGAATGACGACCGACTGGATAGGTCAACGACGTTCCATTTTCTGGCGTACGCTGAGGGAGTTTACGGGGGCTAGAGCAGCCTGTAGATGCAGCGGCAAAAGCGAGCGCGCACATTAGCTCTTGATGAAGAGCAGTGCCGCATCGACCACGACCGACAAGGTCGTCTCCGTCCTGTTGCCGTTGGTGGTAAGTCCTCCTCATCCTCGTTGAAGCTGTTCTGACTCTTCGCCGTCTTGTCTAAAAAAACATTTTTTATCGTCATCTCAGTCTTTTCTTCACAAAGAAACCAGAGCGCGAGAGAGCGAGGCTGTAACTCCGTCTGCAGCCACTGCAGCTGTCCCCTGCGCTCATCTGGCAGCGCTTCCAGCACCCTCCAGTCTCCAAAATGGCCGACAGCGCGCCCGTGGCCGACGCCCGCGACGTTCTCCGCAGCTACGAGCAGTCCCTGACCGACGCCGCCGTCTCTCCGCGACTTTCTGCCAATGGGATGGCCCGATTGTCCCTGGCGGCGACGACCGTCTCGCCGCGAGCTGTGCACCACTCTCCACGTGCTGCCGCGTCGGCGGTGGACCTAGAGACCTTCTCTCCGAGACGCCGAGCCAACTCGTCCAAGAAAAACAGTTTTCTCAAGCGGAGAACGTGAATGTGGACTTTGAAGAAGAGAAAGAAGACAATGGCCAAGTGGACTCTCTACGGGCCGCCCAAGACTTCTCCAATAGTGGGGAGCAAGTCAAGATCCACTGTGAGAAGATGCTCACCAAGGAGCTAGAAGACAAAGGGGCGACAGACGCCCCCGACGACAGTGAAGGCTGTTTGATCTGCATGGACGAGTTCTCAGCTCGTCGCAAAGCTTACCCTCTACCCTGCACGGGCCAATGCACCGGTGCCTTTGTGCACTACCGCTGCATTATGGCCTGGCTCGGGCAATCAGGCAGTTGTCCGCTGTGTCGTGGAGCTTGCGACCCTTTGGTGTTGCAGCCCATGCAGAAGCTGGAGCTCCAAGATATGACCAAAATGGCGCTGCAGCCGGTGCCCTTAGATGCGGGAATTATCCGCTGCTACGTGAAACAAGTGTATCGCGGCATGTTCAAGCAGTACGGCTACGAGCTGTATCTGCAGGGACAGATTGGCACCCAAGAGGAAGACAAGTTCTTGCTTGCTGCAAGACGCCAAGTGCGGTCGAATATGACGGCCAACTACACCATCTGCACCGACAAGGAGTGCACGGACAACAAGCGTATTGGACGCATGGGCTCCAACTTCTTGGGTACGTGCTTTACGCTCTACGACAATGGTCGAGACCCGCAGAAGCTGGCCAAAGTTCAAGATGCGGTGAGTTCGGACGATTCTGTAGTACAGAACGTGCTCCAGATCCGTGAAGAACTGGGCTGCGTTACGTACGAGCCCAACCGTACGAGTGTAGGTCCACGTAAGATGCGTGTAGTGATCCCTGACGTCGACGAGGAAGGCGGTCTGTCCAAGATCGTACGACCCATGAGTCGTCAAGACCGACTCGTTACTCGTCTCTCGACTGGCGATATGAAGGATCTGATGCGCTTCTCCAACCGCGAGCCAGTGTTCCGTGAAGACCTGGGCGCCTACTGCCTCGACTTTGGTGGACGTGTGTCCATGGCGTCTGTGAAGAACTTCCAGTTGATCAGTAGCGAAGACCCGTCCATGGGCAACATTCTGCAGTTTGGTCGTGTGGCTGACGACATGTTCACGATGGATTTCCAGTGGCCGCTGTCCCCGTTCCAGGCCTTCGCCATTTGCTTGAGCAGTTGTGACACCAAGTTGGCATGCGTCTAACACTCGTGACACAATCAACAGTACCCCATTCTGTATGTTATGTGGAGATGCAGAAGAAACCCCACAAAAAAACAGCAAGCAACCCCGCAGAGGACAGTCGTGTCCTCCAGCATCTCTCTCTTGCGCTCACTATGGAGATTACTTACGTTATATATAAATAAATTCCGGTATAGAATTGATAGTTTCCCGGCCCATTCCTCATCCACGCACGCTAGCGGCTATGACGGTGCTGCTCCCGGCCTTCATCGCTGACGGCAACTGGTTTCTATTGGCTCTGTCAGTTCCCTTAGCCGCTCTGGGAGCGCTCATCCACCCCAAGTACCGCGTGTACTTCGGAGACGCCTCGAGACGCAGTACCAAGCGGCTTTACGTGCTCTGGGGACTGTTGATATTGTCGTGTACACTGGGCGTGCTGGGCCTGTCGTTGGAGGTCTATCACGCTCGAGGCTGTCCCAATAGTGCAGTCTTCCGCTACGAGATCGAGAACTTGGCTCGCTTCGTGTACGAGCTGTGTACGCGGCAGAATGTTCCGTTCTGGACGGCGTTCGGCAACTTGCTGTTCGTCATGAGAGGCCAGCAACGGATCCCAGTGGGGGACACGGACTCAGATATCGGGGTGGTCAAGACGGACTTCATGAGGCAATTCGGCAGTGTCAGCAACTTCTCGGACGTGGTGCGGAGAGAGGCCTTCTTGGAGCTGCAGCGACCCGTGTACGTGGTGTATCATACCGAGCGCGAACTGGTGCAGATCTACTTGGACGAAGCGGCCAAAGGATCCCATGCCGATATCTGGTTCTACAGAGAAGAAGTGGACTCGGATACGGATACAAAGTACTTGGTGAACGACGACAGAACGATTCGAGGCAAATGGCTCCTGTATGATCAAGTACTGCCACTGCAGGAGAAGCCAGCCTTCTTTTGAATGTGCCGGTGACGTTGCCGAGGAATGCGACTTATATGGCACGGGCCGAATATGGAGCCAGCTTTATGACGCCGATAACGATGAGGATGGAGTGCATTGAGAACATGCTCAATGGTTACACGTTTTACAAGACGGCGTTCCTCTCGAAGCTGCGATATCTGCTGACGTTCGTTGTACTTGTGGCGGCGACGACTCTAGCAGCTGCGATCTTCGTGCCTCCGTTGAGTCGTGCGTTGCGAATCAAGGGCAAGAAGGGAGCGACGAGTCGACACAGTCTGGAGGAGGCCCAGCGCGGCGACAAGTACTTTGTCTGATGTGTTTTATTATGAACAGCCACCCAGGAAATGGATCCTAGTATTTGTTCTTGTGCTTACCTCCCTCCCCTTCCCTTGACGACCATTGTTGCTAGTAGATGTAGGGACCATCAGCGGTGGGATGACAGGAGGGCCCTTCAGCAGCAGCTTTTGGATATCCAGCCACTCCATCGCTTCAAACTCCTCGTTATGGATCAAACTGCCAACTTCCATCCGGTCGAGGTACATGACGCCGTTGAGGTGGTCCAGTTCATGCTGGAAGACACGAGCAGGGAAATCCACGAGCGTCTCTTGGATTTTACGGCCCTCGCCATCCTGGTACTGCACTCGGATCTCCTGCGCGCGCTTGACGATGCCCTGGTAACCGGGTACGCTCAAACATCCTTCAAAGTCGCGCTTGGCCTCGTTGGACATGCCCACGATCTCCGGATTCAGCACCTCCTGGTACTCGATGTTGTCGAGATCGCTTTCATTCTCCGGCATGTTTTTAATCATCAGAAACATCCTTAAATTCGTGGCGACCTGTGGTGCAGCAATGCCCACTCCAGCCTCAGCCCGCTGTAGTAAAGTAGAACAGTCAGAACTGTCATTGTAACGTGTTATAATGCATATTTACTTACCACTTCCTTCTCCAGGTCTTCCAGCACTCTTCGCACTGCCGGGGAGCGCACATCCGCCACAGACTTGGACACTCGCCGAAGAGCTTTGTATCATAGTTACGAATAGCACGATTTCTCAGTTAGTACAAGCTGTCGGAGATTGAGCCTTGCACTGTATCTACTTTAATCCATGCTGCATTTGGAGATATCAACAGCTAGTTGGAGTGCTAGCTGGAAGTGCTCCATCCAGACGGCTAAACGTACCGGAATTGCCAAGGAAGACGAGCGTCATGTTCGATTGTCACCAAAGACCGTGCTAAGTGCGATTTGCTACAGTTGGCGAAATGGATGGCCCATCGGATGAAGCTCCTGCGGGTGCGCCGCTGGCCGCGCACTTCGAGGCGAAGCGGCGGATTTTGGCGACGGTAAAGGACATGGAAGCGCGCGGGGAGAAGCTGCAAGAAGCAACGCCCGAGGAGGTCTTCGAAGCGGCCGACAAAGCTGCTCAGAGCGTCTTCCGCTTCGATTTCAGCTTGTCCGACACCACGCAGCAACCAAGCAGCGAACAAAACAACGAGACTAGCGCCAAAAAGAGGAACCGCAACCGTAAAAAGCACAAGAAGAAGAATAAGGGCAAGAAGACACCCGACGAGGCAGTTAAAGAGCCCACGACGAGTCGACCGGTGACGCCACCACAACGCAATGACAACGTGAAGTCGAAGCAGAACTCGTCGTTCCTCAAGCTGCGGAAAGCTACGGGGACGGAATCCGAGACGACTAAAATGCACCTCAAATACGGACACGGGAGGCGGAACTTGGCAGCGACCCAGCAGCGCGAGCGACGCAAGAAGGACGAACACCACGACAAGGTTACTAGCGACTTTAGGTTTAACTTTGCCGCGGCATAAGGACGGACGCCCATCTGAAGCAGGAACTTGCGTTTGGGAGTTGCTACTTCGTAGCGTCCGGCTCAGGACGAACCGCTGGAAAATCCCAGCTTGTCGATCTGCTACCTGTGCAATGCTAAAACGCGCATTAACTTCACGGTGTCGTGGTAAAAGCTGGTAAACCATGCTGTGAGAGTCTCAACAGCCAGGCGCTAAAGAACAGTGGAAGATGGCCCATCCCCTCTGCATACAAAGTCCCAGTTGTGCCTGGTCTCACCTGCAGCTGCCACTTCAGTCTTGAAATCGCCAAGCAGAGCAAACATCACACTTCTTCCAAGGCGTAATAAGCAACAGGGGGCTAAAATTGTCTACTACAGCCAGGTATAGTGACTATTCTTAGCGATTGCCATGCACAGCCTGTATTTATTCTCTGCTTGGTGTGTGTCTGCTAGACCTAGTCGGCATTTTCGTCCAAGCGGCCTGCAGTTCCCAAGCAGGAGATGGGGTGTCGTCAATCCAAGCCTGATGCCGTGGTGGGCTCGACGACTGCCACTGCGCGCGACAAGCGATCCAGCAGGGCGTCCTTCGCGGACGACGTGACGTCCGACCTGATCCAGCACAAGTACGTGGACGACATCAACGAGTACTTCGACTTCAATTCGACCATCGGAACGGGCCACTTCGGCTGCGTCAAGCACGCCATCAGCAAAAAGTCGGGCAAGGAGTGGGCGGTCAAGGTCGTCAAGCTCAGCAATGAAGTGGACAAGGACGCGCTGCGCAACGAGATCAACATTTTGAAGCGCCTGCACCACCCGCAGATCGTGCGCGTCATCGGCTCGTACGAAGACAAGGAGCACATGTACATGATCATGCAGCTCTGCAAGGGCAAAGAACTGTACGAGCATCTGTACCAGGAAAACCGCAAATTCTCGGAGAACGACGTGCGCAGGATCATCCGCGCGCTGCTACGAGCGTTGGCCTTCCTGCACTCGAACTACATCACCCATCGAGACCTCAAATTGGAGAATTTGCTGTTGGAGAACGCAGAGAACCCAGGGTCGCTTCGCCTGTGCGACTTTGGCCTCAGCACGCGCTTTAAACGCGGGGTCAAGATGGACAAACCACTCGGTACGATCGACTACGTAGCTCCGGAGGTTCTGGACGGCGACTACACGGAGAAGTGCGATCTCTGGAGTGTGGGGGTCATCTGCTTCGAGTTGCTGACAGGCTTGTCCCCATTCCACGGAGCGACGATTGACGAGACCATGGGCAACATCTACGACGGCATCCTGATCTTCGAGAACGAAATGTGGTCCAAGTTCTCACCCAGCTCCATCCACTTCATCAAGTCTCTAGTGAAGGAGGACGTGGACCAGCGACTGTCGGCCGAGCAGGCTCTAGACCACAAGTGGTTTACTGAGGGCAACATGCAAAACACAGACGGCTCCGGTGCCGCTCAACTTCAGATCGACAAGCGGATGCTGCTGACCAACATGTTGAGCTTCAGCCAATGCCGCAAACTGAAGCAGACTGCACTGCTGTCGGTGGCGCTTGGGATCTCGGAAGACCATATTCAGCAGGAGATGGCGGCGGAAGTTTTCCACTCCATGGACCGCGACAAGAAAGGATCACTCTCTCGTGACGAGTTCTGCAGCGCGTTGGTGGAGTGCGGCGTCTTGAATGAAGACGCCGCCGAGCTCTTTGGCCGCATCAACCAGTCAAAGAACGGCCACTTGAACTTCTTAGAGTTCATGGCGGCTGTGATGGATCAACGAGATATCGGCCAGAGCACGATCAAAGAGGCCTTTAGTATCCTGGACGGAGAGAAGCAGGGGCGTCTATCGCTTGTGGGTCTCCAGGACGTGTTCAAGAACTCGATGGTCACTGAAGAGGTCAAGGAGATGATCGCATCCGTCGACACCAAAGGTGACGGATACGTGGACTTTGAAGCGTTCCAAGGGCTGTTTGCCGTTCCCGGCTCCCCATTGCCAAAGGTGGTCGAAGAAGACGCTTCCACAGCCAGCACGCAACACGAAGTTGATGGCCCGCAGAAACCTGCGACGACATCACTGAGCGTCTGCACCGCCGCCACTGACAGCACAGTCGAAAGCAATGCGGACCGAATGACCCCAACCTCGAGCAGTCTCCAGTCCGAGGACTCTGCAATGATCAAAGCTGCAGTTGACGAGAAAGACGTCACCGTGTCGGTGCACGCGTAGTCTAAACACATACCAAGCTCTGCTTGGAAGTATTTTATTTGCAATAAACCTTGGAAGGTGAAAACTTGTACCTCGCCCATCATACCGTGCTTCTGTGCTCGTGCTGCCCGCCAAGCTCCCGGTCTTTGCCAGGGAAGTGGCTCTGATCGCGTCGGACCTCCTCATCGAGGACATGCCTCTGAACCGAGGCTTCGAGCTGAGCCTTGGTTCTATTGAACTTGATCTGGGATCGAGGCCTTCAAACTCTCCACAGCGACTGCAAGAGCGTGGCTAAACTCGTCCACAGCGAACCCCTCTACTCCCGATGGGAGTTCTCGCAGGCTCTGATCCAGACAGTCAGGCGCTCAGATCTCCACATGACGCAGTGGGTCTTGGACCATTTTCCAGACTGCTCAGACATCTCTGGCCACTGAGCAACTCAGCGGCTGGAGATGTCGTCAAGGTAGCAATTCAAGGAAGTCATTTCGGGGCGCTGGAAATGCTGGAGAGTGACCGAGTACTGAATGGGGACAGTCACTGGTGGAGGCTGCAACGTGGGGACACTGGAGGTTGGTGTGGTGGCTTAGGTCGCGTACAGACAATTTATTAACTCGTGGACAAGGGCCGCGAGGAATGCACCCCGAGTGTGTTGGAGAATGCGGCCAGAGCGGGAAGCTGCGTGCGGTGGCTGGAAGCTCGCCAGGCAATTGACCATCAGCATTGTCCATGGAGACGCAGAACCTCTTTTGGTTGGCGCTCTACGAACTGCTTGTGAGTACGGATCTCTTTCTGTCGTGCAGTGGCTTCTCTCGCGGCTGGACGAATTGGAAGTGAATTACGACCTGCCTGGTATGATGTCTGAAGCCGTGATGGGCGGAGAGCTCGAGGTAGTGGTGAAATGGCTGTACATTTGCTATGGTCGCGACCCCGATGTTGATTCTTTTTCGTGATGTTAAGCAACGTCGAGATCGACGACGATGTGTTTGCAATGCAGACTTGCTTCCGTGTACGATCCTGGACGCTGCAGCGTATAGCGGACGTCACGAAGTACTTGAAGTCCTGCATCGCATTGATCAGTCATTGCGTACAAAGCGACAGACTCGGCGTTGGGAGGATCATCCCAGTGGCCTTAACTGCACGCCTTCAGCGATGAATGGCGCAGCCGCTTGTGGCTACTAAGAAATGTGAAATGGCTGCACGCGAACTGCTCCCAGGAGTGCACAACACTAGCAATGGACCAAGTAGTTTGGGGTAACGCGCACATATTCAAGGACCTGTGGCGACGACCAGCACCAGAAGAACGTCTCGCATATCTTCAGCGACTGCACAAGTATGACTCGCAAGAGTGCACCACCAAAGCTATGGACGCTGCAGCAAGCAACGGAGACTTGAACATTATGAAATGGCTGTACGAAAACACCCCGGCAGGTTGCACGCACAAGGCCATGGACAACGCTCCACGCCTAGGCAGACTGGATATGTTGTAGGGGCGAAACTCCTTCGAGACAAAGTCGATTTCTCAGGGCCATTTGAAGGTGCTGCAGTGGGTGTCCAAAACGTATCCCGATGTGGGGTTAAATACAGCAGCCGTGGCGGCAGCTACGATGCCCAGATTTCCCTAGGGATATTCTACAGTCGACAACCTGCACAGTTCTGTAGAGGGCGTTGATTTTTGTGCTTGGGCACAGGAAAACTACCCGTTAGACGAATACGACGACGAATACGACGACAAAGACTACTGATCACACCATAAGGTAAGCGTTGCAGTTTTGCAGTTTTTACTACTGTACGTACAAGCCGGCGTGTTTCAGCTTATTGTGGCCTATTCTACTGTTGGCGACATTTTTGAAGTAATACCGACGGATGGGGGTCTTCTTACTTTCGGTGGAAGCTGGAAAATAAAAAGCTGAAGGCTCGCTATGGCAATACACTCAGTTTAATTGCTATGTGGACGAACAGCTACATTATCTTTGGCGTACTGGTGAAGAAGAACCTCCTTTGTTCACGGAGTCACATCGGCCGAAATGTACTGCAAAATAATCTCAAAAACACCAAGAAGTTCATCCGAGACAACAAGCACAAGTTGGATTTCGACGAACTGGAAGCTTGATTACTGGATTGAACGAGAGCAAAGCCATGCTATGTAGCACACATTTTGGCAGATAGCAGCAAACTCATTTCGACAGTATTTCTCTACCTGGGACGAGATGAAAAATCCTCACTATGCAGCACAAGACAATCAAGATGACGAAGCGAGTGCTTTAGAGTCTTGCGAGTACTTTACCACGTGGAAGGAAGGTGAAAATTTGTGCCGAGGTGCATGACGTACAGGAACTGATCAAACGTAGTGTTGGCCGCAATGGTGATACTTAAATTCTTATGCAACACCGCTGGTTCTGCAGCGGTCAAATACTATGGGCCCTCCTACTTGTCGGTGGGTGTGTGGACGGCTTCGAACGCAACGCCCGATCCCTTTTCGGGGCTTTGGTCGTCGTACAGCTCGACGTTCTTGCCACGGGGTTCATATCCAAAGACCAGCACGACGCCCGAGATGACCATGAGCAGGCCACCAAACAGCCACATGATGGCTTCGAGAGACACATTCCAGTCGCCAAACATCGAAGCGCACAAGTACGGCCCGCTGAACGAGCCGATACGGCTGAATCCTGACGGGTAGGCGGCTCCCATTCCTCGGATAGCAGTCGGGTAGTTCTCGGGCGTGTAGGCGTAGACGCAGCCCCAAGCGCCCAACATGAAGAAGGACAGGAACGACCCGGTGACCATAATGGGCATCTTCTCAGGCTCGACGTACCCCATGGCGATAGCAGCCACGAAGCTGCCGACCAAGAAGTAGACGAGCGTCTGCTTGCGGCCGATGAACTCGACCAGTGCGGCGGCGGCAAAGTAACCAGGCAACTGGAACGCCGTAATGACGAGGATGGTCTCCCACTGGCCGTTCATGTTGTAGCCCTTGAGGCCGATGAGCGTGGGCAGGTAGATGAAGATGGCGTAGTACGACATGGAGATGCCGAACCAGAGCGTCCACAGCACGGTAGTACGTACGATGAATTGGCGTTGGAACAACATCCCGATCCGTTTGATGTGCGACTCGGGAAGTTGCGGGGCAGCGGCCGTCGTGATCTCCGTGCCATTCTCGATCTCCGTCTTGGGATCGTACGGGTCCAAACCGTGAGCACGTTCAATACCCTCGACAATGGCCACCGCTTCGTCGTAGCGACCGACACTGGCCAACCACTTGGGAGACTCGGGGATGTAGAAGCGGATAACGATGGCGTAGAGCACGGGGATGCAGCAGATGAAGAACGTCTCCCTCCACCCGATCTTTGGGGCAGCACCGAAGGCCATAACCACCGCCAACATGCAGCCCACAGCCCAGAAGGACTCGAGCAACACGATGATTTTGCCACGAGTCTTCTTAGGGGACAGCTCCTGCACTAGTGTCGAAGCTACCGGCAGCTCTCCACCCAAACCGATGCCGGAGATGATACGTGCAAACGTAATGGACGTGACGTTCCAACTGAAGCCGCAGAAGGCCAAGCCGAACAAGAACAGCACGAGCGTCACCATGAACATGGGACGACGGCCGTACTTGTCGGCCAGCGTGCCGAACGGGAAGGATCCGATGAAGGACCCGACAAACACTGCACCGCCTAGGAACGAGGCTTGGCGAGAGCTCTGAGGGATATCCTCTTTGATGAGAGCCGCGCAGTACGTGAAGATGAACGTCTCCATCGAGTCCATGGCCCAGCCGAAGCCCGTCAGCAGGATGAGCTTGATGTAGTACCAGGACAGTCCCATGACGACGCCCTGGTCGCGCTCGCCGATGGCGTCTATACGGCGCGTGATACGTTGCACGGCATCCACGTTGTCCAGTGGCGCGGTGGTGGGGGTGGAGACCATCTTGAACACGCAGAGAGGACCCCAAGTGTAGGTTCTTGTCAACCGGAGGCTGCGATACCGGACGAATCGAGAAGTGAGCGAGGGCCTGCAAGCCAGCGATCGCGTTACCCCGACGAACGACGGCCATATGGCGACGGCACGTGCCGAAGAGAGCGCGTTGGACCGCGTGATTGATGGCTGACAGCTTAGGACCTCCAATGACGGGGTCTCGGTAGCAATGCCAAGCTGCAGTACTTGTCGCCGAGGAACTGCGAGCTCCTCAGTAGCAGTACCAGGTGCTACGTCTAGTAGTGCCAATTCGAGTTCTGCGTCTACTACATGTCTGTTGCACGTAGCATGCGGTGATTGCTACGAAAGCAACTGCGGCAGCACGCGCTGACATAACAAACGTTTCTTCTCCAGACAAACGAGTTGTGGCTGCTGCAAATGCCAGATCAACACAATAAATGGGGATGACAGTCTGGAGAAACTTGTGTTTCGCTAGTCTACAGTTTACGTCGCCAGGGTGAGCAGATCCTCAAAGCTTCTCGCGGTAAGACTCGTACCGCGTTATTAATAGTACACATTCTCAATCCTGGAGGTTCCGGACAAGTCGCAATGCTGCAATTAAAGGTCGTGGAGTTGGTTCTACACTACAAACTCTCGACCCAAGTGCCCAACGATGCTGGGCCCACCATCTCCGACTTCATGATCGATGACATGCCTTTGGATCGAGCGTGTGCGTTGACTCCTGCGGGCTCAGTAAGTCTGCTAGATTTCATCTGGAACAGAGGTCTACGAGACCTTCGAAGCAGTCGGTGGTCGGTCGCTAAGTTGATTCACAGCGAACCGCACTATTATCAGTGGGAATTCTCCCAAGCTTTATACCAAGCCATCAAGCGAGCGGATATGACAATGTTGCGGTGGCTATTGAAGCATTTCTCCGGGTGTCCAGTGACGACGTACGTCGTGAATGAAGCTGCTCGATGGGGTGCTCTGTGGGCTTTCCAGATGTTGGAGGAAGACTCCAGGCGTGGTGAGATTGACTGGGGCACTGACCGGGAATACCCAGACTCACCCGTTCGCCGTGCTGCAGAAGGTGGTCACTGGGATCTCGTCTGGTGGCTGGACGCGCGTGTGAATACTAATGAGACCAGAGAAGCAGACCAGGTCACGATGACCTGGGCTTTTCTTCACAGTAATTTCGAGCAAGTGAAGAAGCTAGTGGCGATGGGCTTTTCAGCTACAATTTTGCCTCTTGGCGAGAGCGTCACTGCCGTAGAATGGCGGCGTCGTGCTCCAATATTGCGATATATTCTGGAACGGGTGGGAAATCCCTGGTTGTCAGGAGTAATTGAAGATGCGGCGAGGTTTGGAGATATCGGATCTTTGGAGTTGATTGCAGCGAAGATGACACGCCAAAACGAATATTTTCCGGCCGAGAGCGCGTTGACCAGTGCATGCTGGTATGGCCAACTCTCAGTGGTGGAATGGGCGCTTGGAAATGTGCCTTCCGAGCGTTTGCCTCATTTTCTATCGACGGCGATGTTTGCAGCGGCTGAGCGAGGTAACCTGCGAGTAGTGCAGTGGTTGTACGAGACTTACGGCCGCGACTACAGTAAGGACCTCTTTCGTGAAAAGCAGAGATGGGAGGACGACTACCGTAACGAGCGTGACGCTTTATATGTGATGGATGCTGCAGCGAGTGGTGGGAACCTGGAACTGGTGAAGCTTCTGCATCAAATTGACGTATCACTGCGAGATAAAGACCGGAAGAGTGTAAGCGATGATACCTGTCTTCAGGGTCTTAATTGCACAACAGCCGCCATGGATAGTGCTGCTGCTAATGGGCATTACGATGTGGTGAAGTGGCTGCATTTCAATCGATCAGAAGGATGCACCAAGGCAGCTATGGACGCAGTAGCAAGTGGAAAGTCTGATAACAGACCCGCCATTGAAGTATCATCTAACCAGCGACTGGAATTACTTCAGTGGCTGCATCAGAACCGCATCGAGGGCTGCAGCTCTAACGCTATGGACTCGGCAGCGTCAAATGGCGACCTGGAAATGTTGCACTGGTTGCAGCAGAATATGGATGTGCAATGTACAATTGGAGCAATGGAGGAAGCAGCTCGTTCAGGTCATTTGGATGTAGTGGAATGGATTCACCGAAATTCTTCGGTGGGGTGCTCGTTTGTAGCAATGGCAAATGCAGCTGAGAATGGCCACTTTGAGGTTCTAAAGTGGCTCCATGCGCATTATCCGGAGGTGGATATGTCTTCAGCATTGGCTGCTGCAGCTGGAAGATCAAGTCTCCGTCACGAACAGCTACGTATGGTGAAATGGATTACCAATGTCTGCAGTGACGACACTGCCATTATGGTTGCAATCCTCAATGCCATTGAAGCGAGGAATTTTGAAGTGATACTATATCTCCACACGCTGCGACCGACGTACGTCGACGAAGATGTGCCGGAATTATCGCGTGTGTTTGACGGCGAACAGGACGACGGTCTACCAGGATTAGAGCCGATTCGACTCTGGATGGAGGAGAAATACCTGGTGGAAGAACCCGAGCAAACGTAAGAGTACTTCAGCTGGTCAATGAGAATACGTCGGTAACACCTGATGGAATGGTAGCTGATGTGGTGATGCCCTCGAAGCTGTCTTCGTCTTCGTCTTCGATCAGATAGTTTTCCTTTGCCCACTCCCGAATTTCTCTGCAATCGGTTTTTCTGCTCTGCTCTCGAGCCAGGCGATCATATTCGCTGCCTCGGGTTCGTTGTATTCAAACTGCAGGCTGCGAAGAAAGAGCGCTGCTTCGGAGGATCTGTTCATTGTTGCCCGATGCATGAGCCCCATCGTGTCGTGCGATGGACGGTTGGTTGTCAGCCACTTGATCACGCGGAAGTGCTAGTAGCTGCCGTCCAGGACACCTGTAAAGCCGAAACGCGTGATTCTAGGGGCTTTATCTCCTTGAATGTCCGGCCGATGAACATGCAGCCACTTCATCACTTCGAGGTGGCCGTGCAGTATTGCGGCTTCCATCGCCTCGCTCGAACAACCTTCCAAGCGAGGCGATGGAGCCACTCCAAGATGCCAAGATGACCCTGCCCTGCCGCTCCGTCCATCGCTTTCTTCGAGCATCCTGCAGCAGTGCTTCTAGCAGAAGATGTCCAGCACACTCGTGATCCATCGGAAGTAGTGAGGCTCTGTACGCACCGACTTGACCAGGGTCCAGCGATTGCTCTTCACTTGTTCTAGCTCTCTTGCCCATATGAATCCAACAGACCGAACCAGGTCTTTCGACTCCACTTGTCAGCTTGCTCCAACGTCATGTCTTCCATGAGGAAGCTTGATAGGATGCGGTTAACATCGTCTCCAGCGTCAGCGGATGGCTGGGAAGGCAGCACCAACTCCACCCTCACTACTCGGCGGGCAGGATTTGGACTGGCAGCTTCTTCAAGATGGCGCCAGTTTCTGTATAGGAACAAGATCAGGTTAGTTGGCAAGAATGCTCACGATCGTGGCCGTGGTCCTTCAAGCGAAGCTGCCGGGCGCCAGCGATGTGGCTCGTATCGTCTCGGACTGTCTGGTAGACGACATTCCGTTGTCTCTGGCGTGTGAGTGGAGCCCCAGTGGGGACTGTAATCTGCTGGATCTGATGTGGTCTCGAGGGCTGAGAGACGTCCACAGCGACTGCTGGTCGGTGGCCAAGTTGGTCCACACCGAGCCGCACTACTACAGGTGGGAGTTCTCTCAAGCTCTGCTGCCTGCGGTTCGACGTGCCGATCTGGTCAAAGTGCAGTGGCTGTTGGACCACTTTAGGGACTGTCCAGTGTCGAAGGAGGTGGTGGACGAAGTGACGGAAGGAGGACACTTGTGGCTGCTGCAGTTGCTGGACCAGCACCAAAGTGTCTCGGAGATTGAATGGAGAAGCTCCAGTGTGACGGAAGCTGCCAGGTTTGGCAATTGGCACCTGGTCCGGTGGCTGGATAAGAAGATTAATTCTGCAGAGACGAGAAAAAAGACAAGGAGACTTTACGGTTTGCTGTCGAGACGAACCACTTGGAGCAAGTCAAGTGGTTGAAGGCCAACGGATTCAAAGTGGATCTGTGTGCACTGAAGGGTGCTGAAAATGCGACGCAATGGAGAGATCGAGCACTGATCTTCCGCTTCCTTCTTGAGAAAGGTTATTCCGAGATAATGCAACGTGCCGTGTCGGACGCCGCAAGGTTTGGGGATCTGGAGTTTCTGCAGTGGTTGGCTAGTACTGAAGACTTGGCAGTAGGGGACTTGATCTCCGCTATGGCATTCGCTAGCGAGAGAGGCCGACTGTCCGTGATGCAGTGGCTGCTTGAGAGAATTGACGACGAAGAGATCCGCTGGGAGGCCTTGGCCAACGCGATGTTTGCAGCAGCAGGAAGGCTCGAAGTGGTGCAGTGGCTGTACGACCAGTACGGCCACGACCCGCGCTTTATTGGCATCATACGTCCTCGCTTGACGCTTAACAGCTCGCGCACGCCCATGGATGTGGCAGCTAGCAAAGGCCACCTCGAGGTTGTTCAGTTCCTGCACCGCATCGATCTGTCAATGCGAAACAAGCGGAAGGAACCAGGTGGAGATGGAGGAGCCAAGTCTGAAGGGGTTCTGTGCACCACTGGAGCAATCGACGGAGCTGCTGCTGCTGGACATGTGCACGTCGTCAAGTGGCTTCATGCGAATCGGTCCGAAGGATGCACGAGCGCAGCGATGGATCGTGTGGCCAAGGGTGCGTTTGATGAAGGTTCGCAACTTTCTTCAGCGGATCAGCTCGCCTTTCTTGAGTGGTTAAATACCAACTACAGTGCTGGCTGTACTACCGCCGCTATGGATGCCGCTGCAGCGAACGGAGACTTGAAGATGCTGCAGTGGTTGCAAGCCAACACGAACGCAGAGTGTACTCACCGAGCCATGACCTCTGCTGCGTCTCAAGGTCGCCTGGACATTATGCAATGGCTGGATGAAAAGCGTCTGGCTAGTTGTTCGCCGCAGACCATGGAACTAGCCGCTCGCAATGGCCACCTCGAGGTGGTGCAGTGGTTGTATGCCAATCGTCCTAAACTGAGGCGTGCCAGTGTTTTAGCATATGCCGCTGGGGGATCGAGTGGCTTTCGACAGAAGTTGCGTCTGGTGAAGTGGCTGTTAAGGCACCGCCCAGAGGCCTCGAGCCTCATCAAAGCCATCAGTTGGGCGGTTTTCGGCGGCAGCTTTGAGATGATCTTGTTCCTCCACGCGCAGAAGCCCGAGTACAACAATAGCGACGTTCAGACGATCCTGGAAGACTTTGACGCGGAAGAAGAGCCCCTGACGGAAATCCGCGGCTGGTTTGAAGAGAACTACCCGCTGCTGGACGAGCCCGACGACTTGGAAGCCAGCGATTGATCATGGATGGAAGGTAATTCAAATGAGTTTTGATCGCACGACTCACTACCAGACCAACGAAAACGAACCCGAGCGATGGAGACCAGAACGACGTACAGGAGGGCAGAGTTTGCAACCGGAAAGTGATTGAGCGCGACTATGTCATGTTGGAAATGTGTTACTGGAGTAACAGCGGAGATTTACGTATGGAAACTGAATGGAAAGAAACTACCATGCTTCACGAATTCCGGCTTGTCCTTGAATGAAGCCTTGAACGAGACGCATTGCCCGTGAAAAATTTTTACCACAAAAACTCTACTACAAACACGGAAAAGGTTCACGCCGTTTGTTCTCGTCGCCGTTGGCAGCCAGCAAAGTGTAAAGCTATGTAAACGCCGTCGTCCCGGTCATTCTCGAATTTGGAATGTTGCGGTGGCTATTGAGCCATTTCTCAGGGTGTCCAGTGACGACGTACGTCGTGAATGAAGCTGGTCGATGGGGTGCTCTCTGGGCTTTACAAATGCTGGAGGAAGACTCCAGGCGTGGTGAGATTGACTGGGGCACTGACCGGGAATGCCCAGACTCACCTGTTAGCCCTGTAAGATGCTGTCCAGCGCGCCGTTCTGCAGAGAATAATCACTGGGATCTCTTGTGGTGGCTGGATGAACGTGTGAACACACGGGAGTCAAGACAGCAGGACACGGTAACGGTCCATTGGGCCTACGTGCACAACAATTTTGAGCAGGTGAAGAAGTTGATGGCAATGGGTTTTGACATAATTCATGTAACTTTAGTCCCCAAATGGGCGCGCTGCGAAGAGTGGCAGCTTCGTACGTCGATAATGCGCTATATTGTTCCACGACTACACGATGCTTGGGCCTCGGAAGCTGTCGAAGATGCGGCGAAGTTTGGAGATCTGGAGGCCTTGAGGTGGATGATGCCGACGATGCGGAATTGGACAGCCCTTGCTTTACCTCAAGCTTTGCCGCGTTCTTGTGAGAATGATCAGGTACTGGCGGTGGAATGGCTGCTTGGATGCGCCCTGAGTACTCGAACGAAGACGTGACGAGAATGATGCAGAGTCTCTGCGATCCGTTGGGGCCGATGGTGGTTTGGATGAAGGAGAAGTACCCGCTGCAAGGAAGCACACGTACCGGTACGTAATGTTTGGTGGTGGTGAGTGAGAGCGTTTGATGCACGAGAGATTGTTTTGTTTTTTGGCAGGTCAGGAATAAGGTAGCAATGCTAGCAAAGTGATGTTGATGCCGATAAACTATCTCGTCGTCAAGTTGATCGATGCGTACGCCTTTATGACCGTGTACGTCTCGGCGAGTAGTGATCGTACACCCAGAGTTCGATCGGCATCCCTGGTCCGCGATCATCCCAGAGGTACATCCCATGGATGACTTTCTCCGCGGCTTGGTCCCAGCACTCTGGTTGCAGTGAGTGAAGAAACAGCGCCACCTCGAACTGTTTAGCGCTGATCGCAGCGATCAGTGCTTCCAGGATTGCCGTCTTGTCTCGACAGATTGAGGTTATCCACTGAACCATGCATAGGTGTTTGTTCGGACCTCTGGCGGCAGCGACCAATGCTTCAGACATGTCCACGTCAGGAAACGTAGCATGGAGCCACTTCAACACTTCAAAATGACCGCCATCAGCAGCGTTGGCCAGTCCTTCGGGTGAAATGCGCACTGGGAAATGACGGTAGACCCACAGGAGAACATCCAAATGGCCTGACCGCGCCGCCTCGGTCATTGCTTTGCTTGTACACTCAACCTTCAAAGTCTGGTGCAACCAACGTAGAATCTCCATATCGCCATTACCTGCTGCAGAGTCCATGGCATCGGAGCTACAGCCCTCGGTGCGATTCAAATGCAACCACCGCAGGAATTCTAGCTTCTTGCTGGGCGGCACCATCGGAATCGTCAACAGTTGAGGTGGTAGGAAGCATACTACAAAGTGACGGCCATTTGCTACAGCATCCATCGCAGTCTTGGTGCATCCTCGGAGCGATTGAAGTGCAGCCACTTCACCATTTCGAAATGGCCACGAGCTGCAGCTCCGTCCATTGCGTTTGTCGTGCACGTAAGACCTGGTAGCCGTTTGTCCTCCTCTTCGCCTCGTTGACGTTTGTTTCGTAGTTCCAAGTCGATAGAGTGGAGGAACTGCATCAACTCGAGGCTTCCACTGCATGCTGCAGCGTCCACCACAGTTACGACATCGATCTCGCTAGAAAGCACGTGAGATCGACGTGGCTGGTCCCGAAAGAGATCTGCGCTGTGGCTACTTCCATGCGTGGCATAAAGCCACTTCCCGCGCTTTTCAAAGCGGGTTTTATCATACGATAGTACTCCCGGGTTCTACTCATGATCCACCGCAACGTCTCCACATCCCCAAACTTGGCAGCATCGACAATGGCATCACAAGGCCATTTTGGACAGTTCCGATGCTGTAAAATGTATCGCAGTAATGGAGTGCGAGGCTGCCATTCTTCTGGCGTGGCATCTTCCCCCAGATTAATGTCGATGAGCGACGCCCCCAAGGCCACAAACTTCTTGGCCTGCTCGAAATTGTTGTGCTCATAGGCCCACCACAGCGTGTCACTAGAAATCCGGACGTCGTCCTCTGGATCTCGATGTCCGTACAGCCACCAGAGCAGGCCCCAGTGGCCTCCTTCAGCAGCGTGTACGAGACTTGAATGGTCCCCGTTAATATCCCAGTCAATGCCCCCACATTTTGGGTCTTCCTCCAACCATTGCAACGCCCACAGAGCTCCCTGTAGAGCAGCTTGATGCACAGCGTGTTTGGTCACCGAGCACCCTTCAAAGTGGGTCAGCAGCCACTGCATCAAGTGCGAATCTTCTCGCTTGATGGCCTGGACCAGAGCTTGGGAGAACTCTCACTTAAGTAGTGCGGCTCGCTGTGAACCAACTTGGCGACCGACTACCGACTGCTTTGGAGGTCTCGTAGGCCTCTGCTCCAGACGAAGTCTAGCAGACTTGACCAACCCATGCAGCTCAACTCACACGCTCGATCCAGTAGTATGTCGGCGATCAGGAAGGCAGAGATGGTGGAGGCAGCATCGTCAGGAACTTGGGTCCACAGCTTGTAGCGCAGAACCAACTCCACGACCACGACCTTCAACGGCAGCATCGCCACTTGTGTGGAACGCTGCAAATTCGGAACTGAGCAGCCGGAGTGTTGCCGTGCCACCTCCGTAATGACAAACTAACTGGTGCAATCAGGAAAGACCTTTGTATTGGTGATGCTTACAGCACTAGCACTCCTCGGGTGTCGACGTCCCAGTGGCGCGTCTCGGAAGAATATCCCTGGCCGTCCAAGACGTCGTCCACAGCCTTCGCCACATCCCAAATGATCCGACAGCGACCGCGAGCCACGTGGTCCAGCTCCACGATCACGTCGAAGATCGGATTGCCGGCTCGCTGGGTCTGCAGTTTGCTCTTGGTCGTCGACTTGGCCGCGAGCGCGTCGCCCAGCAGCACCTGCTGAGAGCCGCCCACTAGCCCTTTCAGGTCCGGGTTCTTGATCAGCGCGCGGAAATCGCCGTGCGCACTCGCAATCAGTCGAGGCCCGCGCTGCCGCACCGTCGACGCCGCCAACACCTCGGCCCGGCGACCGATCTCGTCGATGATGAGCGTCTCCACCGTGTGGTTCTGCACGCACTCGATCATGACGCCCGCCTGCTTCTCCAGGGACTGCACCATCATGCGTCGAGCCCACCCCACACATTCGTGCGGCACCAGCCCGTCGCCGCCGATCTCGTTCGACGTATCGATGATACACACGTTCTCCATCGTCTCCGAGATGCACCGCGCCACGTCTCGAATCAAAGTCGTCTTGCCACTACCGGGGTGACCCAATACGAGCACCGACTTGTCGGCGTGGCGGTCGCTCAGCAGCAAGTCCGTCAGTGCACAGGCGGCGTTGCGCAGTGCTCGACCGACCCGGATCGTGAGTCCGTAGACTTCGTCGGTCTTGCTGCGCATGACGGAGATGCGGTGCAGTTGTCGGTCGATGCCAGCGCGGTTGTCGTCTCCGATTTGCATCTCTCCGCCGAGGTTGCGGATGATCTCGTCGATCGTGTCTTTCGAGACCGGGGTGTCGTTGAGTACGACTCGCTGCTTCTTACCGGTGTAAACGTACGGGATTCGACCGACGTCCAGGCAAATGTCCACGAGCTTGGTGTGATAGTTGTCGATGGCGTGGATGGCCGTTTGGTATTCGGCTGGCAGCAGCTTCATCAGTGGATCCAGCTCGCACTGAAGCTCCAGCGGCTCGACGCACCCCGAAGCTGGCAGGGCTTCAAGGGACATCAAACACTCGAGACTGCGAGGTCTGCTTTCCGCGTCGAACCAAATGGCATGGTGGCCACCATTGGCAACGGCATTTTGCCACCGTGAATTCGTCATGGTACTAGTGGCTTCTGCAGTGGTGGTGACGAAGGAGAATTCGCCATAGCACTGCGCGTACAATTGCGCGGATCGAGAGAGCTTCTGCGTTTGCTTGGTCGGGTTGCCGGTCTTGACCTTCTCCTTGAACGAGTGAATGCTCTGCGCCAACGTCAGCGACGGCTCTGGGAAACACGCCGTCGCGATCTTCAAAACACTTGCGTCTAACACTTCCTGGTCAACCTCGTTTTCATACAGCAGCTGCAGGTCGATGCAGTTCACAAGAGCGACATTCTCAAGCCCATAGCAGTGCAGCCAGAATGCCGCTTGGTGGACATTGTGCATGATTTTCATCGTGTTCGGGTCACACAGCAGAGCTCTCAGTCCTGCGATGACACTGGCTGAGTTGAGCGCTTCCAACTGCAAGATCACGGCCGGTTCGGTGAGAGAAGGGCTCACGATCGCGATCGCGACAAGCTTGGCTTCACCGTCCACGCCTGAGGCAGAGCTGCTATCCGAGGTGGCCGCCTCGAACGCAAAGTGCACGCCAACACTTGTCGTTCCAGCAGGTATCAGTCTAGTCTTGTTTTTCGTCAAAAGGCTCTGCAAGTCTGTCTCGGACGCAATCAGCGTCGTCGGGACATCGGTGACGGGCGGAGAGGTCGAAATATTTCTCTCTTCTGCGCTTGAACTGGGGGTGACAGTGTGGTGCGAACGATCCCGTGTCAAACTCACAGCTTTCACAGACCCATTGGTAGCGTTGAAGTCGTGATAGCATTGAGCATGCAGCTGAGCTGTCTGGATCAAAATGTCCAGCCTTGGTGGGGCGATTGGCTTGGATGTCCAGTCACCAGCAATTTTCTTGGTTTTCAGCTTGTTCAATGGTTTGGCCATTTGACGTGAAGCTGAATCACTTCCCAAGCTCTTGGCGATTCGGGAAATCGAGCGAGTGATCCAGAAGAGCTTTGGCAAAGCACTTGTAAATCCACGCAGTTCACGAAAGCCACGCCCGCTCGTCCCAGTTGGTGGAACCATTGTGCTGCGCGTTCGAGTCCATAGAAAACCTTCACAGTTCCCGGGTCCTTCATCAACGACCCCAACGCCGTTGCGATGATCAGTTGGTCCTGCCCCAATACCTGCAGAACTGTGGCTGTGTCTTTCGCTGCCGAGCTCGCGATGGAGATCGCTACAAGACGGTTGCCTGTACAAGCATCGAATTGGAAATGAATGCCAACCACAGCAGCCTTCGAAGCAACAGGTTTGTTTCCGTTCGCAGCAAGAAAATCTTGGAGCTTCTTTGCCGTGGTGATGTTCTCTGGGCGTTGGGCTCATAGTTCCTGAGTTGCGAAGAAAATACCGGACTGGGGAGCGTGTGGAGAAGGTTATG
>JAAVTH010000521.1:0-12664 GCA_011947325.1 Phytophthora macrochlamydospora | reverse complement strand
TCTTCTTAGGGACAGCTCCTGCACTAGTGTCGAAGCTACCGGCAGCTCTCCACCCAAACCGATGATACGTGCAAACGTAATGGACGTGACGTTCCAACTGAAGCCGCAGAAGGCCAAGCCGAACAAGAACAGCACGAGCGTCACCATGAACATGGGACGACGGCCGTACTTGTCGGCCAGCGTGCCGAACGGGAAGGATCCGATGAAGGACCCGACAAACACTGCACCGCCTAGGAACGAGGCTTGGCGAGAGCTCTGAGGGATATCCTCTTTGATGAGAGCCGCGCAGTACGTGAACGTCTCCATCGAGTCCATGGCCCAGCCGAAGCCCGTCAGCAGGATGAGCTTGATGTAGTACCAGGACAGTCCCATGACGACGCCCTGGTCGCGCTCGCCGATGGCGTCTATACGGCGCGTGATACGTTGCACGGCATCCACGTTGTCCAGTGGCGCGGTGGTGGGGTGGAGACCATCTTGAACACGCAGAGAGGACCCCAAGTGTAGGTTCTTGTCAACCGGAGGCTGCGATACCGGACGAATCGAGAAGTGAGCGAGGGCCTGCAAGCCAGCGATCGCGTTACCCCGACGAACGACGGCCATATGGCGACGGCACGTGCCGAAGAGAGCGCGTTGGACCGCGTGATTGATGGCTGACAGCTTAGGACCTCCAATGACGGGGTCTCGGTAGCAATGCCAAGCTGCAGTACTTGTCGCCGAGGAACTGCGAGCTCCTCAGTAGCAGTACCAGGTGCTACGTCTAGTAGTGCCAATTCGAGTTCTGCGTCTACTACATGTCTGTTGCACGTAGCATGCGGTGATTGCTACGAAAGCAACTGCGGCAGCACGCGCTGACATAACAAACGTTTCTTCTCCAGACAAACGAGTTGTGGCTGCTGCAAATGCCAGATCAACACAATAAATGGGGATGACAGTCTGGAGAAACTTGTGTTTCGCTAGTCTACAGTTTACGTCGCCAGGGTGAGCAGATCCTCAAAGCTTCTCGCGGTAAGACTCGTACCGCGTTATTAATAGTACACATTCTCAATCCTGGAGGTTCCGGACAAGTCGCAATGCTGCAATTAAAGGTCGTGGAGTTGGTTCTACACTACAAACTCTCGACCCAAGTGCCCAACGATGCTGGGCCCACCATCTCCGACTTCATGATCGATGACATGCCTTTGGATCGAGCGTGTGCGTTGACTCCTGCGGGCTCAGTAAGTCTGCTAGATTTCATCTGGAACAGAGGTCTACGAGACCTTCGAAGCAGTCGGTGGTCGGTCGCTAAGTTGATTCACAGCGAACCGCACTATTATCAGTGGGAATTCTCCCAAGCTTTATACCAAGCCATCAAGCGAGCGGATATGACAATGTTGCGGTGGCTATTGAAGCATTTCTCCGGGTGTCCAGTGACGACGTACGTCGTGAATGAAGCTGCTCGATGGGGTGCTCTGTGGGCTTTCCAGATGTTGGAGGAAGACTCCAGGCGTGGTGAGATTGACTGGGGCACTGACCGGGAATACCCAGACTCACCCGTTCGCCGTGCTGCAGAAGGTGGTCACTGGGATCTCGTCTGGTGGCTGGACGCGCGTGTGAATACTAATGAGACCAGAGAAGCAGACCAGGTCACGATGACCTGGGCTTTTCTTCACAGTAATTTCGAGCAAGTGAAGAAGCTAGTGGCGATGGGCTTTTCAGCTACAATTTTGCCTCTTGGCGAGAGCGTCACTGCCGTAGAATGGCGGCGTCGTGCTCCAATATTGCGATATATTCTGGAACGGGTGGGAAATCCCTGGTTGTCAGGAGTAATTGAAGATGCGGCGAGGTTTGGAGATATCGGATCTTTGGAGTTGATTGCAGCGAAGATGACACGCCAAAACGAATATTTTCCGGCCGAGAGCGCGTTGACCAGTGCATGCTGGTATGGCCAACTCTCAGTGGTGGAATGGGCGCTTGGAAATGTGCCTTCCGAGCGTTTGCCTCATTTTCTATCGACGGCGATGTTTGCAGCGGCTGAGCGAGGTAACCTGCGAGTAGTGCAGTGGTTGTACGAGACTTACGGCCGCGACTACAGTAAGGACCTCTTTCGTGAAAAGCAGAGATGGGAGGACGACTACGATAACGAGCGTGACGCTTTATATGTGATGGATGCTGCAGCGAGTGGTGGGAACCTGGAACTGGTGAAGTTTCTGCATCAAATTGACGTATCACTGCGAGATAAAGACCGGAAGAGTGTAAGCGATGATACCTGTCTTCAGGGTCTTAATTGCACAACAGCCGCCATGGATAGTGCTGCTGCTAGTGGGCATTACGATGTGGTGAAGTGGCTGCATTTCAATCGATCAGAAGGATGCACCAAGGCAGCTATGGACGCAGTAGCAAGTGGAAAGTCTGATAACAGACCCGCCATTGAAGTATCATCTAACCAGCGACTGGAATTACTTCAGTGGCTGCATCAGAACCGCATCGAGGGCTGCAGCTCTAACGCTATGGACTCGGCAGCGTCAAATGGCGACCTGGAAATGTTGCACTGGTTGCAGCAGAATATGGATGTGCAATGTACAATTGGAGCAATGGAGGAAGCAGCTCGTTCAGGTCATTTGGATGTAGTGGAATGGATTCACCGAAATTCTTCGGTGGGGTGCTCGTTTGTAGCAATGGCAAATGCAGCTGAGAATGGCCACTTTGAGGTTCTAAAGTGGCTCCATGCGCATTATCCGGAGGTGGATATGTCTTCAGCATTGGCTGCTGCAGCTGGAAGATCAAGTCTCCGTCACGAACAGCTACGTATGGTGAAATGGATTACCAATGTCTGCAGTGACGACACTGCCATTATGGTTGCAATCCTCAATGCCATTGAAGCGAGGAATTTTGAAGTGATACTATATCTCCACACGCTGCGACCGACGTACGTCGACGAAGATGTGCCGGAATTATCGCGTGTGTTTGACGGCGAACAGGACGACGGTCTACCAGGATTAGAGCCGATTCGACTCTGGATGGAGGAGAAATACCTGGTGGAAGAACCCGAGCAAACGTAAGAGTACTTCAGCTGGTCAATGAGAATACGTCGGTAACACCTGATGGAATGGTAGCTGATGTGGTGATGCCCTCGAAGCTGTCTTCGTCTTCGTCTTCGATCAGATAGTTTTCCTTTGCCCACTCCCGAATTTCTCTGCAATCGGTTTTTTCTGCTCTGCTCTCGAGCCAGGCGATCATATTCGCTGCCTCGGGTTCGTTGTATTCAAACTGCAGGCTGCGAAGAAAGAGCGCTGCTTCGGAGGATCTGTTCATTGTTGCCCGATGCATGAGCCCCATCGTGTCGTGCGATGGACGGTTGGTTGTCAGCCACTTGATCACGCGGAAGTGCTAGTAGCTGCCGTCCAGGACACCTGTAAAGCCGAAACGCGTGATTCTAGGGGCTTTATCTCCTTGAATGTCCGGCCGATGAACATGCAGCCACTTCATCACTTCGAGGTGGCCGTGCAGTATTGCGGCTTCCATCGCCTCGCTCGAACAACCTTCCAAGCGAGGCGATGGAGCCACTCCAAGATGCCAAGATGACCCTGCCCTGCCGCTCCGTCCATCGCTTTCTTCGAGCATCCTGCAGCAGTGCTTCTAGCAGAAGATGTCCAGCACACTCGTGATCCATCGGAAGTAGTGAGGCTCTGTACGCACCGACTTGACCAGGGTCCAGCGATTGCTCTTCACTTGTTCTAGCTCTCTTGCCCATATGAATCCAACAGACCGAACCAGGTCTTTCGACTCCACTTGTCAGCTTGCTCCAACGTCATGTCTTCCATGAGGAAGCTTGATAGGATGCGGTTAACATCGTCTCCAGCGTCAGCGGATGGCTGGGAAGGCAGCACCAACTCCACCCTCACTACTCGGCGGGCAGGATTTGGACTGGCAGCTTCTTCAAGATGGCGCCAGTTTCTGTATAGGAACAAGATCAGGTTAGTTGGCAAGAATGCTCACGATCGTGGCCGTGGTCCTTCAAGCGAAGCTGCCGGGCGCCAGCGATGTGGCTCGTATCGTCTCGGACTGTCTGGTAGACGACATTCCGTTGTCTCTGGCGTGTGAGTGGAGCCCCAGTGGGGACTGTAATCTGCTGGATCTGATGTGGTCTCGAGGGCTGAGAGACGTCCACAGCGACTGCTGGTCGGTGGCCAAGTTGGTCCACACCGAGCCGCACTACTACAGGTGGGAGTTCTCTCAAGCTCTGCTGCCTGCGGTTCGACGTGCCGATCTGGTCAAAGTGCAGTGGCTGTTGGACCACTTTAGGGACTGTCCAGTGTCGAAGGAGGTGGTGGACGAAGTGACGGAAGGAGGACACTTGTGGCTGCTGCAGTTGCTGGACCAGCACCAAAGTGTCTCGGAGATTGAATGGAGAAGCTCCAGTGTGACGGAAGCTGCCAGGTTTGGCAATTGGCACCTGGTCCGGTGGCTGGATAAGAAGATTAATTCTGCAGAGACGAGAAAAAAGACAAGGAGACTTTACGGTTTGCTGTCGAGACGAACCACTTGGAGCAAGTCAAGTGGTTGAAGGCCAACGGATTCAAAGTGGATCTGTGTGCACTGAAGGGTGCTGAAAATGCGACGCAATGGAGAGATCGAGCACTGATCTTCCGCTTCCTTCTTGAGAAAGGTTATTCCGAGATAATGCAACGTGCCGTGTCGGACGCCGCAAGGTTTGGGGATCTGGAGTTTCTGCAGTGGTTGGCTAGTACTGAAGACTTGGCAGTAGGGGACTTGATCTCCGCTATGGCATTCGCTAGCGAGAGAGGCCGACTGTCCGTGATGCAGTGGCTGCTTGAGAGAATTGACGACGAAGAGATCCGCTGGGAGGCCTTGGCCAACGCGATGTTTGCAGCAGCAGGAAGGCTCGAAGTGGTGCAGTGGCTGTACGACCAGTACGGCCACGACCCGCGCTTTATTGGCATCATACGTCCTCGCTTGACGCTTAACAGCTCGCGCACGCCCATGGATGTGGCAGCTAGCAAAGGCCACCTCGAGGTTGTTCAGTTCCTGCACCGCATCGATCTGTCAATGCGAAACAAGCGGAAGGAACCAGGTGGAGATGGAGGAGCCAAGTCTGAAGGGGTTCTGTGCACCACTGGAGCAATCGACGGAGCTGCTGCTGCTGGACATGTGCACGTCGTCAAGTGGCTTCATGCGAATCGGTCCGAAGGATGCACGAGCGCAGCGATGGATCGTGTGGCCAAGGGTGCGTTTGATGAAGGTTCGCAACTGTCTTCAGCGGATCAGCTCGCCTTTCTTGAGTGGTTAAATACCAACTACAGTGCTGGCTGTACTACCGCCGCTATGGATGCCGCTGCAGCGAACGGAGACTTGAAGATGCTGCAGTGGTTGCAAGCCAACACGAACGCAGAGTGTACTCACCGAGCCATGACCTCTGCTGCGTCTCAGGTCGCCTGGACATTATGCAATGGCTGGATGAAAAGCGTCTGGCTGGTTGTTCGCCGCAGACCATGGAACTAGCCGCTCGCAATGGCCACCTCGAGGTGGTGCAGTGGTTGTATGCCAATCGTCCTAAACTGAGGCGTGCCAGTGTTTTAGCATATGCCGCTGGGGGATCGAGTGGCTTTCGACAGAAGTTGCGTCTGGTGAAGTGGCTGTTAAGGCACCGCCCAGAGGCCTCGAGCCTCATCAAAGCCATCAGTTGGGCGGTTTTCGGCGGCAGCTTTGAGATGATCTTGTTCCTCCACGCGCAGAAGCCCGAGTACAACAATAGCGACGTTCAGACGATCCTGGAAGACTTTGACGCGGAAGAAGAGCCCCTGACGGAAATCCGCGGCTGGTTTGAAGAGAACTACCCGCTGCTGGACGAGCCCGACGACTTGAAGCCAGCGATTGATCATGGATGGAAGGTAATTCAAATGAGTTTTGATCGCACGACTCACTACCAGACCAACGAAAACGAACCCGAGCGATGGAGACCAGAACGACGTACAGGAGGGCAGAGTTTGCAACCGGAAAGTGATTGAGCGCGACTATGTCATGTTGGAAATGTGTTACTGGAGTAACAGCGGAGATTTACGTATGGAAACTGAATGGAAAGAAACTACCATGCTTCACGAATTCCGGCTTGTCCTTGAATGAAGCCTTGAACGAGACGCATTGCCCGTGAAAAATTTTACCACAAAAACTCTACTACAAACACGGAAAAGGTTCACGCCGTTTGTTCTCGTCGCCGTTGGCAGCCAGCAAAGTGTAAAGCTATGTAAACGCCGTCGTCCCGGTCATTCTCGAATTTGGAATGTTGCGGTGGCTATTGAGCCATTTCTCAGGGTGTCCAGTGACGACGTACGTCGTGAATGAAGCTGGTCGATGGGGTGCTCTCTGGGCTTTACAAATGCTGGAGGAAGACTCCAGGCGTGGTGAGATTGACTGGGGCACTGACCGGGAATGCCCAGACTCACCTGTTAGCCCTGTAAGATGCTGTCCAGCGCGCCGTTCTGCAGAGAATAATCACTGGGATCTCTTGTGGTGGCTGGATGAACGTGTGAACACACGGGAGTCAAGACAGCAGGACACGGTAACGGTCCATTGGGCCTACGTGCACAACAATTTTGAGCAGGTGAAGAAGTTGATGGCAATGGGTTTTGACATAATTCATGTAACTTTAGTCCCCAAATGGGCGCGCTGCGAAGAGTGGCAGCTTCGTACGTCGATAATGCGCTATATTGTTCCACGACTACACGATGCTTGGGCCTCGGAAGCTGTCGAAGATGCGGCGAAGTTTGGAGATCTGGAGGCCTTGAGGTGGATGATGCCGACGATGCGGAATTGGACAGCCCTTGCTTTACCTCAAGCTTTGCCGCGTTCTTGTGAGAATGATCAGGTACTGGCGGTGGAATGGCTGCTTGATGCGCCCTGAGTACTCGAACGAAGACGTGACGAGAATGATGCAGAGTCTCTGCGATCCGTTGGGGCCGATGGTGGTTTGGATGAAGGAGAAGTACCCGCTGCAAGGAAGCACACGTACCGGTACGTAATGTTTGGTGGTGGTGAGTGAGAGCGTTTGATGCACGAGAGATTGTTTTGTTTTTTGGCAGGTCAGGAATAAGGTAGCAATGCTAGCAAAGTGATGTTGATGCCGATAAACTATCTCGTCGTCAAGTTGATCGATGCGTACGCCTTTATGACCGTGTACGTCTCGGCGAGTAGTGATCGTACACCCAGAGTTCGATCGGCATCCCTGGTCCGCGATCATCCCAGAGGTACATCCCATGGATGACTTTCTCCGCGGCTTGGTCCCAGCACTCTGGTTGCAGTGAGTGAAGAAACAGCGCCACCTCGAACTGTTTAGCGCTGATCGCAGCGATCAGTGCTTCCAGGATTGCCGTCTTGTCTCGACAGATTGAGGTTATCCACTGAACCATGCATAGGTGTTTGTTCGGACCTCTGGCGGCAGCGACCAATGCTTCAGACATGTCCACGTCAGGAAACGTAGCATGGAGCCACTTCAACACTTCAAAATGACCGCCATCAGCAGCGTTGGCCAGTCCTTCGGGTGAAATGCGCACTGGGAAATGACGGTAGACCCACTGGAGAACATCCAAATGGCCTGACCGCGCCGCCTCGGTCATTGCTTTGTTTGTACAGTCAACCTTCAAAGTCTGGTGCAACCAACGTAGAATCTTCAGGTCGCCATTACCTGCTGCAGAGTCCATGGCATCGGAGCTAACCCTCGGTGCGATTCAAATGCAACCACCGCAGGAATTCCAGCTTCTTTCTGGGCGGCACCATCGGAATCGTCAACAGTTGAGGTGGTAGGAAGCATACTACAAAGTGACGGCCATTTGCTACTGCATCCATCGCAGTCTTGGTGCATCCTCGGAGCGATTGAAGTGCAGCCACTTCACCATTTCGAAATGGCCACGAGCTGCAGCTCCGTCCATTGCGTTTGTCGTGCACGTAAGACCTGGTAGCCGTTTGTCCTCCTCTTCGCCTCGTTGACGTTTGTTTCGTAGTTCCAAGTCGATAGAGTGGAGGAACTGCATCAACTCGAGGCTTCCACTGCATGCTGCAGCGTCCACCACAGTTACGACATCGATCTCGCTAGAAAGCACGTGAGATCGACGTGGCTGGTCCCGAAAGAGATCTGCGCTGTGGCGTGGCATAAAGGACTACTGCTACATTGCCATGGTGCAAGCATAGCCACATACTCCCGCGCTTTTCAAAGCGGGTTTTATCATACGATAGTACTCCCGGATTCTACTCATGATCCACTGCAACGTCTCCACATCCCCAAACTTGGCAGCATCGACAATGGCATCACAAGGCCATTTTGGACAGTTCCGATGCTGTAAAATGTATCGCAGTAATGGAGTGCGAGGCTGCCATTCTTCTGGCGTGGCATCTTCCCCCAGATTAATGTCGATGAGCGACGCCCCCAAGGCCACAAACTTCTTGGCCTGCTCGAAATTGTTGTGCTCATAGGCCCACCACAGCGTGTCACTAGAAATCCGGACGTCGTCCTCTGGATCTCGATGTCCGTACAGCCACCAGAGCAGGCCCCAGTGGCCTCCTTCAGCAGCGTGTACGAGACTTGAATGGTCCCCGTTAATATCCCAGTCAATGCCCCCACATTTTGGGTCTTCCTCCAACCATTGCAACGCCCACAGAGCTCCCTGTAGAGCAGCTTGATGCACAGCGTGTTTGGTCACCGAGCACCCTTCAAAGTGGGTCAGCAGCCACTGCATCAAGTGCGAATCTTCTCGCTTGATGGCCTGGACCAGAGCTTGGGAGAACTCTCACTTAAGTAGTGCGGCTCGCTGTGAACCAACTTGGCGACCGACTACCGACTGCTTTGGAGGTCTCGTAGGCCTCTGCTCCAGACGAAGTCTAGCAGACTTGACCAACCCATGCAGCTCAACTCACACGCTCGATCCAGTAGTATGTCGGCGATCAGGAAGGCAGAGATGGTGGAGGCAGCATCGTCAGGAACTTGGGTCCACAGCTTGTAGCGCAGAACCAACTCCACGACCACGACCTTCAACGGCAGCATCGCCACTTGTGTGGAACGCTGCAAATTCGGAACTGAGCAGCCGGAGTGTTGCCGTGCCACCTCCGTAATGACAAACTAACTGGTGCAATCAGGAAAGACCTTTGTATTGGTGATGCTTACAGCACTAGCACTCCTCGGGTGTCGACGTCCCAGTGGCGCGTCTCGGAAGAATATCCCTGGCCGTCCAAGACGTCGTCCACAGCCTTCGCCACATCCCAAATGATCCGACAGCGACCGCGAGCCACGTGGTCCAGCTCCACGATCACGTCGAAGATCGGATTGCCGGCTCGCTGGGTCTGCAGTTTGCTCTTGGTCGTCGACTTGGCCGCGAGCGCGTCGCCCAGCAGCACCTGCTGAGAGCCGCCCACTAGCCCTTTCAGGTCCGGGTTCTTGATCAGCGCGCGGAAATCGCCGTGCGCACTCGCAATCAGTCGAGGCCCGCGCTGCCGCACCGTCGACGCCGCCAACACCTCGGCCCGGCGACCGATCTCGTCGATGATGAGCGTCTCCACCGTGTGGTTCTGCACGCACTCGATCATGACGCCCGCCTGCTTCTCCAGGGACTGCACCATCATGCGTCGAGCCCACCCCACACATTCGTGCGGCACCAGCCCGTCGCCGCCGATCTCGTTCGACGTATCGATGATACACACGTTCTCCATCGTCTCCGAGATGCACCGCGCCACGTCTCGAATCAAAGTCGTCTTGCCACTACCGGGGTGACCCAATACGAGCACCGACTTGTCGGCGTGGCGGTCGCTCAGCAGCAAGTCCGTCAGTGCACAGGCGGCGTTGCGCAGTGCTCGACCGACCCGGATCGTGAGTCCGTAGACTTCGTCGGTCTTGCTGCGCATGACGGAGATGCGGTGCAGTTGTCGGTCGATGCCAGCGCGGTTGTCGTCTCCGATTTGCATCTCTCCGCCGAGGTTGCGGATGATCTCGTCGATCGTGTCTTTCGAGACCGGGGTGTCGTTGAGTACGACTCGCTGCTTCTTACCGGTGTAAACGTACGGGATTCGACCGACGTCCAGGCAAATGTCCACGAGCTTGGTGTGATAGTTGTCGATGGCGTGGATGGCCGTTTGGTATTCGGCTGGCAGCAGCTTCATCAGTGGATCCAGCTCGCACTGAAGCTCCAGCGGCTCGACGCACCCCGAAGCTGGCAGGGCTTCAAGGGACATCAAACACTCGAGACTGCGAGGTCTGCTTTCCGCGTCGAACCAAATGGCATGGTGGCCACCATTGGCAACGGCATTTTGCCACCGTGAATTCGTCATGGTACTAGTGGCTTCTGCAGTGGTGGTGACGAAGGAGAATTCGCCATAGCACTGCGCGTACAATTGCGCGGATCGAGAGAGCTTCTGCGTTTGCTTGGTCGGGTTGCCGGTCTTGACCTTCTCCTTGAACGAGTGAATGCTCTGCGCCAACGTCAGCGACGGCTCTGGGAAACACGCCGTCGCGATCTTCAAAACACTTGCGTCTAACACTTCCTGGTCAACCTCGTTTTCATACAGCAGCTGCAGGTCGATGCAGTTCACAAGAGCGACATTCTCAAGCCCATAGCAGTGCAGCCAGAATGCCGCTTGGTGGACATTGTGCATGATTTTCATCGTGTTCGGGTCACACAGCAGAGCTCTCAGTCCTGCGATGACACTGGCTGAGTTGAGCGCTTCCAACTGCAAGATCACGGCCGGTTCGGTGAGAGAAGGGCTCACGATCGCGATCGCGACAAGCTTGGCTTCACCGTCCACGCCTGAGGCAGAGCTGCTATCCGAGGTGGCCGCCTCGAACGCAAAGTGCACGCCAACACTTGTCGTTCCAGCAGGTATCAGTCTAGTCTTGTTTTTCGTCAAAAGGCTCTGCAAGTCTGTCTCGGACGCAATCAGCGTCGTCGGGACATCGGTGACGGGCGGAGAGGTCGAAATATTTCTCTCTTCTGCGCTTGAACTGGGGGTGACAGTGTGGTGCGAACGATCCCGTGTCAAACTCACAGCTTTCACAGACCCATTGGTAGCGTTGAAGTCGTGATAGCATTGAGCATGCAGCTGAGCTGTCTGGATCAAAATGTCCAGCCTTGGTGGGGCGATTGGCTTGGATGTCCAGTCACCAGCAATTTTCTTGGTTTTCAGCTTGTTCAATGGTTTGGCCATTTGACGTGAAGCTGAATCACTTCCCAAGCTCTTGGCGATTCGGGAAATCGAGCGGAGTGATCCAGAAGAGCTTTGGCAAAGCACTTGTAAATCCACGCAGTTCACGAAAGCCACGCCCGCTCGTCCCAGTTGGTGGAACCATTGTGCTGCGCGTTCGAGTCCATAGAAAACCTTCACAGTTCCCGGGTCCTTCATCAACGACCCCAACGCCGTTGCGATGATCAGTTGGTCCTGCCCAATACCCGCAAAACAGTGGCTGTGTCTTTCGCTGCCGAGCTCGCGATGGAGATCGCTACAAGACGGTTGCCTGTACAAGCATCATCGAATTGGAAATGAATGCCAACCACAGCAGCCTTCGAAGCAACAGGTTTGTTTCCGTTCGCAGCAAGAAAATCTTGGAGCTTCTTTGCCGTGGTGATGTATTCTCTGGGCGTTGGGCTCATAGTTCCTGAGTTGCGAAGGGAAAATACCGGACTGGGGAGCGTGTGGAGAAGGTTATGTCACTTTCCATCCAAACAAAGGCCACGTCTGCATTACACCTGGACAAGATCGCACCCCCAGGAGCAGAGCAGAGCGGACCACACGTGGGTGGAATCTGAGCGTGAGAGGCTTTGAGAAGCAAATGCACAAGGTGTGCGACTTCAACGTCTGGGACGCGTCTGAGACGAGTAAGCTTTGGAGATCCGACCGTTAGACTTAGCCTTGCAGACAGTGAGTTCATTCCGCAATTGGCCAAGCGGTGAATAAAGCTAAGGCAATCCCCACTCTAAGAAGAGCTGCGCTAAGTGATATAGTTGCTAGATAAGTGACTATTGCTCATTGAGGCTTCAACAAGTGTCCAACCTGGGCGGAACCGCCATCTAAATAGCAACGGACGCTGGCTGAGTGAAATGGACGCCAGTGAGTTGGCTCGGAAACGGTTTTGAGGAAACCCTTTCGACAAGATGCTTTCCTGAAGCGCCTCTGAGCTGAGCTAGACGCTTACCAGAAGCGCCGTCAGGCTGATCAGCTTGTTTGCCAGGAGCTCGTCTCAGATACGAAAGCTCTTCTCAATCAGCAGAAGCTCGAAGCGAAAATCGCGACCGTGGATCTAGGGCGTCGGGGTGATCTAGTTTTGACACTGGCGTTGCAAAATATGCTGGACATGTGGAGCAAAAAGCTTCTTGAAGCTTTGCCTCCAGGACCAGAAAACGAATCCACTGAGTAGAAAATCAAACAAGTTCATCGTCAAGTGAAGAACAAGCAGAGGAAGAACAGGAAGAATGCAGATTTGAACGTGCGAGTTTTAAAGAAGTGCAGCGAATACGTTAGCCTCGTGCTCGTCACCAATGACTCAACTGCCATTCACATCGAAATGGCGGACGATGCCATGAAGATGGATGAATTCGATCGGCTTTCGTACGACAATCGCAAGAAATTCAAAGAGCTGGACATGTACAGTAGGAACTCGCTGCAGTAGTGTTCAACAGCATCGGATACAGAA
>JAAVTH010000520.1:0-18489 GCA_011947325.1 Phytophthora macrochlamydospora | reverse complement strand
ATTGAAGTATCATCTAACCAGCGACTGGAATTACTTCAGTGGCTGCATCAGAACCGCATCGAGGGCTGCAGCTCTAACGCTATGGACTCGGCAGCGTCAAATGGCGACCTGGAAATGTTGCACTGGTTGCAGCAGAATATGGATGTGCAATGTACAATTGGAGCAATGGAGGAAGCAGCTCGTTCAGGTCATTTGGATGTAGTGGAATGGATTCACCGAAATTCTTCGGTGGGGTGCTCGTTTGTAGCAATGGCAAATGCAGCTGAGAATGGCCACTTTGAGGTTCTAAAGTGGCTCCATGCGCATTATCCGGAGGTGGATATGTCTTCAGCATTGGCTGCTGCAGCTGGAAGATCAAGTCTCCGTCACGAACAGCTACGTATGGTGAAATGGATTACCAATGTCTGCAGTGACGACACTGCCATTATGGTTGCAATCCTCAATGCCATTGAAGCGAGGAATTTTGAAGTGATACTATATCTCCACACGCTGCGACCGACGTACGTCGACGAAGATGTGCCGGAATTATCGCGTGTGTTTGACGGCGAACAGGACGACGGTCTACCAGGATTAGAGCCGATTCGACTCTGGATGGAGGAGAAATACCTGGTGGAAGAACCCGAGCAAACGTAAGAGTACTTCAGCTGGTCAATGAGAATACGTCGGTAACACCTGATGGAATGGTAGCTGATGTGGTGATGCCCTCGAAGCAGTCTTCGTCTTCGTCTTCGATCAGATAGTTTTCCTTTGCCCACTCCCGAATTTCTCTGCAATCGTTTTTTCTGCTCTGCTCTCGAGCCAGGCGATCATATTCGCTGCCTCGGGTTCGTTGTATTCAAACTGCAGGCTGCGAAGAAAGAGCGCTGCTTCGGAGGATCTGTTCATTGTTGCCCAATGCATGAGCCTCATCGTGTCGTGTGATGGCCGCTTGGTTGTCAGCCACTTGATCACGCGGATGTGTTGGTAGCTGCCGTCCAGGAAACCTGTAAAGCCGAAACGCGTGATTCTAGGGGCTTTATCTCCTTGAATGTCCGGCCGATGAACATGCAGCCACTTCATCACTTCGAGGTGGCCGTGCAGTATTGCGGCTTCCATCGCCTCGCTCGAACAACCTTCCAAGCGAGGCGATGGAGCCACTCCAAGATGCCAAGATGACCCTGCCCTGCCGCTCCGTCCATCGCTTTCTTCGAGCATCCTGCAGCAGTGCTTCTAGCAGAAGATGTCCAGCACACTCGTGATCCATCGGAAGTAGTGAGGCTCTGTACGCACCGACTTGACCAGGGTCCAGCGATTGCTCTTCACTTGTTCTAGCTCTCTTGCCCATATGAATCCAACAGACCGAACCAGGTCTTTCGACTCCACTTGTCAGCTTGCTCCAACGTCATGTCTTCCATGAGGAAGCTTGATAGGATGCGGTTAACATCGTCTCCAGCGTCAGCGGATGGCTTGGAAGGCAGCACCAACTCCACCCTCACTACTCGGCGGGCAGGATTTGGACTGGCAGCTTCTTCAAGATGGCGCCAGTTTCTGTATAGGAACAAGATCAGGTTAGTTGGCAAGAATGCTCACGATCGTGGCCGTGGTCCTTCAAGCGAAGCTGCCGGGCGCCAGCGATGTGGCTCGTATCGTCTCGGACTGTCTGGTAGACGACATTCCGTTGTCTCTGGCGTGTGAGTGGAGCCCCAGTGGGGACTGTAATCTGCTGGATCTGATGTGGTCTCGAGGGCTGAGAGACGTCCACAGCGACTGCTGGTCGGTGGCCAAGTTGGTCCACACCGAGCCGCACTACTACAGGTGGGAGTTCTCTCAAGCTCTGCTGCCTGCGGTTCGACGTGCCGATCTGGTCAAAGTGCAGTGGCTGTTGGACCACTTTAGGGACTGTCCAGTGTCGAAGGAGGTGGTGGACGAAGTGACGGAAGGAGGACACTTGTGGCTGCTGCAGTTGCTGGACCAGCACCAAAGTGTCTCGGAGATTGAATGGAGAAGCTCCAGTGTGACGGAAGCTGCCAGGTTTGGCAATTGGCACCTGGTCCGGTGGCTGGATAAGAAGATTAATTCTGCAGAGACGAGAAAAAAGACAAGGAGACTTTACGGTTTGCTGTCGAGACGAACCACTTGGAGCAAGTCAAGTGGTTGAAGGCCAACGGATTCAAAGTGGATCTGTGTGCACTGAAGGGCGCTGAAAATGCGACGCAATGGAGAGATCGAGCACTGATCTTCCGCTTCCTTCTTGAGAAAGGTTATTCCGAGATAATGCAATGTGCCGTGTCGGACGCCGCAAGGTTTGGGGATCTGGAGTTTCTGCAGTGGTTGGCTAGTTCTGAAGACTTGGCAGTAGGGGACTTGATCTCCGCTATGGCATTCGCTAGCGAGAGAGGTCGACTGTCCGTGATGCAGTGGCTGCTTGAGAGAATTGACGACGAAGAGATCCGCTGGGAGGCCTTGGCCAACGCGATGTTTGCAGCAGCAGGAAGGCTCGAAGTGGTGCAGTGGCTGTACGACCAGTACGGCCACGACCCGCGCTTTATTGGCATCATACGTCCTCGCTTGACGCTTAACAGCTCGCGCACGCCCATGGATGTGGCAGCTAGCAAAGGCCACCTCGAGGTCGTTCAGTTCCTGCACCGCATCGATCTGTCAATGCGAAACAAGCGGAAGGAACCAGGTGGAGATGGAGGAGCCAAGTCTGAAGGGGTTCTGTGCACCACTGGAGCAATCGACGGAGCTGCTGCTGCTGGACATGTGCACGTCGTCAAGTGGCTTCATGCGAATCGGTCCGAAGGATGCACGAGCGTAGCGATGGATCGTGTGGCCAAGGGTGCGTTTGATGAAGGTTCGCAACTTTCTTCAGCGGATCAGCTCGCCTTTCTTGAGTGGTTAAATACCAACTACAGTGCTGGCTGTACTACCGCCGCTATGGATGCCGCTGCAGCGAACGGAGACTTGAAGATGCTGCAGTGGTTGCAAGCCAACACGAACGCAGAGTGTACTCACCGAGTCATGACCTCTGCTGCGTCTCAAGGTCGCCTGGACATTATGCAATGGCTGGATGAAAAGCGTCTGGCTAGTTGTTCGCCGCAGACCATGGAACTAGCCGCTCGCAATGGCCACCTCGAGGTGGTGCAGTGGTTGTATGCCAATCGTCCTAAACTGAGGCGTGCCAGTGTTTTAGCATATGCCGCTGGGGGATCGAGTGGCTTTCGACAGAAGTTGCGTCTGGTGAAGTGGCTGTTAAGGCACCGCCCAGGGGCCTCGAGCCTCATCAAAGCCATCAGTTGGGCGGTTTTCGGCGGCAGCTTTGAGATGATCTTGTTCCTCCACACGCAGAAGCCCGAGTACAACAATAGCGACGTTCAGACGATCCTGGAAGACTTTGACGCGGAAGAAGAGCCCCTGACGGAAATCCGCGGCTGGTTTGAAGAGAACTACCCGCTGCTGGACGAGCCCGACGACTTGGAAGCAAGCGATTGATCATGGATGGAAGGTAATTCAAATGAGTTTTGATCGCACGACTCACTACCAGACCAACGAAAACGAACCCGAGCGATGGAGACCAGAACGACGTACAGGAGGGCAGAGTTTGCAACCGGAAAGTGATTGAGCGCGACTATGTCATGTTGGAAATGTGTTACTGGAGTAACAGCGGAGATTTACGTATGGAAACTGAATGGAAAGAAACTACCATGCTTCACGAATTCCGGCTTGTCCTTGAATGAAGCCTTGAACGAGACGCATTGCCCGTGAAAAATTTTTACCACAAAAACTCTACTACAAACACGGAAAAGGTTCACGCCGTTTGTTCTCGTCGCCGTTGGCAGCCAGCAAAGTGTAAAGCTATGTAAACGCCGTCGTCCCGGTCATTCTCGAATTTGGAATGTTGAGGTGGCTATTGAGCCATTTCTCAGGGTGTCCAGTGACGACGTACGTCGTGAATGAAGCTGGTCGATGGGGTGCTCTCTGGGCTTTACAAATGCTGGAGGAAGACTCCAGGCGTGGTGAGATTGACTGGGGCACTGACCGGGAATGCCCAGACTCACCTGTTAGACCTGTAAGATGCTGTCCAGCGCGCCGTTCTGCAGAGAATAATCACTGGGATCTCTTGTGGTGGCTGGATGAACGTGTGAATACACGGGAGTCAAGGCAGCAGGACACGGTAACGGTCCATTGGGCCTACGTGCACAACAATTTTGAGCAGGTGAAGAAGTTGATGGCAATGGGTTTTGACATAATTCATGTAACTTTAGTCCCCAAATGCGCGCGCTGCGAAGAGTGGCAGCTTCGTACGTCGATAATGCGCTATATTGTTCTACGACTACACGATGCTTGGGCCTCGGAAGCTGTCGAAGATGCAGCGAAGTTTGGAGATCTGGAGGCATTGAGGTGGATGATGCCGACGATGCGGAATGGACAGCCCTTGCTTTACCTCAAGCTTTGCCGCGTTCTTGTGAGAATGATCAGGTACTGGCGGTGGAATGGCTGCTTGGATGCGCCCTGAGTACTCGAACGAAGACGTGACGAGAATGATGCAGAGTCTCTGCGATCCGTTGGGGCCGATGGTGGTTTGGATGAAGGAGAAGTACCCGCTGCAAGGAAGCACACGTACCGGTACGTAATGTTTGGTGGTGGTGAGTGAGAGCGTTTGATGCACGAGAGATTGTTTTGTTTTTGGCAGGTCAGGAATAAGGTAGCAATGCTAGCAAAGTGATGTTGATGCCGATAAACTATCTCGTCGTCAAGTTGATCGATGCGTACGCCTTTATGACCGTGTACGTCTCGGCGAGTAGTGATCGTACACCCAGAGTTCGATCGGCATCCCTGGTCCGCGATCATCCCAGAGGTACATCCCATGGATGACTTTCTCCGCGGCTTGGTCCCAGCACTCTGGTTGCAGTGAGTGAAGAAACAGCGCCACCTCGAACTGTTTAGCGCTGATCGCAGCGATCAGTGCTTCCAGGATTGCCGTCTTGTCTCGACAGATTGAGGTTATCCACTGAACCATGCATAGGTGTTTGTTCGGACCTCTGGCGACAGCGACCAATGCTTCAGACATGTCCACGTCAGGAAACGTAGCATGGAGCCACTTCAACACTTCAAAATGACCGCCATCAGCAGCGTTGGCCAGTCCTTCGGGTGAAATGCGCACTGGGAAATGACGGTAGACCCACTGGAGAACATCCAAATGGCCTGACCGTGCCGCCTCGGTCATTGCTTTGTTTGTACAGTCAACCTTCAAAGTCTGGTGCAACCAACGTAGAATCTTCAGGTCGCCATTACCTGCTGCAGAGTCCATGGCATCGGAGCTACAACCCTCGGTGCGATTCAAATGCAACCACCGCAGGAATTCCAGCTTCTTTCTGGGCGGCACCATCGGAATCGTCAACAGTTGAGGTGGTAGGAAGCATACTACAAAGTGACGGCCATTTGCTACTGCATCCATCGCAGTCTTGGTGCATCCTCGGAGCGATTGAAGTGCAGCCACTTCACCATTTCGAAATGGCCACGAGCTGCAGCTCCGTCCATTGCGTTTGTCGTGCACGTAAGACCTGGTAGCCGTTTGTCCTCCTCTTCGCCTCGTTGACGTTTGTTTCGTAGTTCCAAGTCGATAGAGTGGAGGAACTGCATCAACTCGAGGGCATGCTGCAGCGTCCACCACAGTTACGACATCGATCTCGCTAGAAGACACGTGAGATCGACGTGGCTGGTCCCGAAAGAGATCTGCGCTGTGGTTACTTCCATACGTGGCATAAAGCCACTTGACTACACGGAAACTCCCGCTCTTGGCTGCTGCAAACAAACATTGCCATGGTCAAATAACCAGGCAAGTCTCCTCTAGTTGACTGTTTTAGCAGCCACTCCGCTGCTGCAACCTGGTCATACTCACACGCGCTTTTCAAAGCGGGTTTTATCATACGATAGTACTCCCGGATTCTACTCATGATCCACTGCAACGTCTCCACATCCCCAAACTTGGCAGCATCGACAATGGCATCACAAGGCCATTTTGGACAGTTCCGATGCTGTAAAATGTATCGCAGTAATGGAGTGCGAGGCTGCCATTCTTCTGGCGTGGCATCTTCCCCAGATTAATGTCGATGAGCGACGCCCCCAAGGCCACAAACTTCTTGGCCTGCTCGAAATTGTTGTGCTCATAGGCCCACCACAGCGTGTCACTAGAAATCCGGACGTCGTCCTCTGGATCTCGATGTCCGTACAGCCACCAGAGCAGGCCCCAGTGGCCTCCTTCAGCAGCGTGTACGAGACTTGAATGGTCCCCGTTAATATCCCAGTCAATGCCCCCACATTTTGGGTCTTCCTCCAACCATTGCAGCGCCCACAGAGCTCCCTGTAGAGCAGCTTGATGCACAGCGTGTTTCGTCACCGAGCACCCTTCAAAGTGGGTCAGCAGCCACTGCATCAAGTGCGAATCTTCTCGCTTGATGGCCTGGACCAGAGCTTGGGAGAACTCTCACTTATAGTAGTGCGGCTCGCTGTGAACCAACTTGGCGACCGACTACCGACTGCTTTGGAGGTCTCGTAGGCCTCTGCTCCAGACGAAGTCTAGCAGACTTGACCAACCCATGCAGCTCAACTCACGCTCGATCCAGTAGTATGTCGGCGATCAGGAAGGCAGAGATGGTGGAGGCAGCATCGTCAGGAACTTGGGTCCACAGCTTGTAGCGCAGAACCAACTCCACGACCACGACCTTCAACGGCAGCATCGCCACTTGTGTGGAACGCTGCAAATTCGGAACTGAGCAGCCGGAGTGTTGCCGTGCCACCTCCGTAATGACAAACTAACTGGTGCAATCAGGAAAGACCTTTGTATTGGTGATGCTTACAGCACTAGCACTCCTCGGGTGTCGACGTCCCAGTGGCGCGTCTCGGAAGAATATCCCTGGCCGTCCAAGACGTCGTCCACAGCCTTCGCCACATCCCAAATGATCCGACAGCGACCGCGAGCCACGTGGTCCAGCTCCACGATCACGTCGAAGATCGGATTGCCGGCTCGCTGGGTCTGCAGTTTGCTCTTGGTCGTCGACTTGGCCGCGAGCGCGTCGCCCAGCAGCACCTGCTGAGAGCCGCCCACTAGCCCTTTCAGGTCCGGGTTCTTGATCAGCGCGCGGAAATCGCCGTGCGCACTCGCAATCAGTCGAGGCCCGCGCTGCCGCACCGTCGACGCCGCCAACACCTCGGCCCGGCGACCGATCTCGTCGATGATGAGCGTCTCCACCGTGTGGTTCTGCACGCACTCGATCATGACGCCCGCCTGCTTCTCCAGGGACTGCACCATCATGCGTCGAGCCCACCCCACACATTCGTGCGGCACCAGCCCGTCGCCGCCGATCTCGTTCGACGTATCGATGATACACACGTTCTCCATCGTCTCCGAGATGCACCGCGCCACGTCTCGAATCAAAGTCGTCTTGCCACTACCGGGGTGACCCAATACGAGCACCGACTTGTCGGCGTGGCGGTCGCTCAGCAGCAAGTCCGTCAGTGCACAGGCGGCGTTGCGCAGTGCTCGACCGACCCGGATCGTGAGTCCGTAGACTTCGTCGGTCTTGCTGCGCATGACGGAGATGCGGTGCAGTTGTCGGTCGATGCCAGCGCGGTTGTCGTCTCCGATTTGCATCTCTCCGCCGAGGTTGCGGATGATCTCGTCGATCGTGTCTTTCGAGACCGGGGTGTCGTTGAGTACGACTCGCTGCTTCTTACCGGTGTAAACGTACGGGATTCGACCGACGTCCAGGCAAATGTCCACGAGCTTGGTGTGATAGTTGTCGATGGCGTGGATGGCCGTTTGGTATTCGGCTGGCAGCAGCTTCATCAGTGGATCCAGCTCGCACTGAAGCTCCAGCGGCTCGACGCACCCCGAAGCTGGCAGGGCTTCAAGGGACATCAAACACTCGAGACTGCGAGGTCTGCTTTCCGCGTCGAACCAAATGGCATGGTGGCCACCATTGGCAACGGCATTTTGCCACCGTGAATTCGTCATGGTACTAGTGGCTTCTGCAGTGGTGGTGACGAAGGAGAATTCGCCATAGCACTGCGCGTACAATTGCGTGGATCGAGAGAGCTTCTGCGTTTGCTTGGTCGGGTTGCCGGTCTTGACCTTCTCCTTGAACGAGTGAATGCTCTGCGCCAACGTCAGCGACGGCTCTGGGAAACACGCCGTCGCGATCTTCAAAACACTTGCGTCTAACACTTCCTGGTCAACCTCGTTTTCATACAGCAGCTGCAGGTCGATGCAGTTCACAAGAGCGACATTCTCAAGCCCATAGCAGTGCAGCCAGAATGCCGCTTGGTGGACATTGTGCATGATTTTCATCGTGTTCGGGTCACACAGCAGAGCTCTCAGTCCTGCGATGACACTGGCTGAGTTGAGCGCTTCCAACTGCAAGATCACGGCCGGTTCGGTGAGAGAAGGGCTCACGATCGCGATCGCGACAAGCTTGGCTTCACCGTCCACGCCTGAGGCAGAGCTGCTATCCGAGGTGGCCGCCTCGAACGCAAAGTGCACGCCAACACTTGTCGTTCCAGCAGGTATCAGTCTAGTCTTGTTTTTCGTCAAAAGGCTCTGCAAGTCTGTCTCGGACGCAATCAGCGTTGTCGGGACATCGGTGACGGGCGGAGAGGTCGAAATACTTCTCTCTTCTGCGCTTGAACTGGGGGTGACAGTGTGGTGCGAACGATCCCGTGTCAAACTCACAGCTTTCACAGACCCATTGGTAGCGTTGAAGTCGTGATAGCATTGAGCATGCAGCTGAGCTGTCTGGATCAAAATGTCCAGCCTTGGTGGGGCGATTGGCTTGGATGTCCAGTCACCAGCAATTTTCTTGGTTTTCAGCTTGTTCAATGGTTTGGCCATTTGACGTGAAGCTGAATCACTTCCCAAGCTCTTGGCGATTCGGGAAATCGAGCGGAGTGATCCAGAAGAGCTTTGGCAAAGCACTTGTAAATCCACGCAGTTCACGAAAGCCACGCCCGCTCGTCCCAGTTGGTGGAACCATTGTGCTGCGCGTTCGAGTCCATAGAAAACCTTCACAGTTCCCGGGTCCTTCATCAACGACCCCAACGCCGTTGCGATGATCAGTTGGTCCTGCCCCAATACCCGCAAAACAGTGGCTGTGTCTTTCGCTGCCGAGCTCGCGATGGAGATCGCTACAAGACGGTTGCCTGTACAAGCATCATCGAATTGGAAATGAATGCCAACCACAGCAGCCTTCGAAGCAACAGGTTTGTTTCCGTTCGCAGCAAGAAAATCTTGGAGCTTCTTTGCCGTGGTGATGTATTCTCTGGGCGTTGGGCTCATAGTTCCTGAGTTGCGAAGGGAAAATACCGGACTGGGGAGCGTGTGGAGAAGGTTATGTCACTTTCCATCAAACAAAGGCCACGTCTGCATTTACACCTGGACAAGATCGCACCCCCAGGAGCAGAGCAGAGCGGACCACACGTGGGTGGAATCTGAGCGTGAGAGGCTTTGAGAAGCAAATGCACAAGGTGTGCGACTTCAACGTCTGGGACGCGTCTGAGACGAGTAAGCTTTGGAGATCCGACCGTTAGACTTAGCCTTGCAGACAGTGAGTTCATTCCGCAATTGGCCAAGCGGTGAATAAAGCTAAGGCAATCCCCACTCTAAGAAGAGCTGCGCTAAGTGATATAGTTGCTAGATAAGTGACTATTGCTCATTGAGGCTTCAACAAGTGTCCAACCTGGGCGGAACCGCCATCTAAATAGCAACGGACGCTGGCTGAGTGAAATGGACGCCAGTGAGTTGGCTCGGAAACGGTTTTGAGGAAACCCTTTCGACAAGATGCTTTCCTGAAGCGCCTCTGAGCTGAGCTAGACGCTTACCAGAAGCGCCGTCAGGCTGATCGGCTTGTTTGCCAGGAGCTCGTCTCAGATACGAAAGCTCTTCTCAATCAGCAGAAGCTCGAAGCGAAAATCGCGACCGTGGATCTAGGGCGTCGGGGTGATCTAGTTTTGACACTGGCGTTGCAAAATATGCTGGACATGTGGAGCAAAAAGCTTCTTGAAGCTTTGCCTCCAGGACCAGAAAACGAATCCACTGAGTAGAAAATCAAACAAGTTCATCGTCAAGTGAAGAACAAGCAGAGGAAGAACAGGAAGAATGCAGATTTGAACGTGCGAGTTTTAAAGAAGTGCAGCGAATACGTTAGCCTCGTGCTCGTCACCAATGACTCAACTGCCATTCACATCGAAATGGCGGACGATGCCATGAAGATGGATGAATTCGATCGGCTTTCGTACGACAATCGCAAGAAATTCAAAGAGCTGGACATGTACAGTAGGAACTCGCTGCAGTAGTGTTCAACAGCATCGGATACAGAATTCAACTACTTGAAATGAACAATTCACATTGCTGGATAAGTTGTTTGCGTTCGATAAACGTCCCGCGATGGATTGCATCAGTTCTTCAATCCATTTCCTCACTCTACAGCAGGTTTTGTATGGGCGACCATTGGTGCAGCGCAGAATTACTATGGAAACGCAGAAAATTTGATAGAAAAGCGAACGCCGGCGCTACAATTTCAGGGAATCTCCGCAGTCCAGAATTTCCCCTCCGTTGCCCAGTTCAGACGGAACTATGAGCCCAACGCCCAGAGTATACATCACCACGGCAAAGAAGCTCCAAGATTTTCTTGCTGCGAACGGAAACAAACTTGTCGACGCGAAGGCTGCTGTGGTTGGCGTTCACTTCAATATGACAAGGAGAGTGGAGGGGAATGGAAAAGACAGTCGCCTTGTTGCGATCTCCATCGCGAGCTCGGCAGCGAAAGACACAGCCACTGTTTTGCAGGTATTGGGGCAGGACCAACTGATCATCGCAACGGCGTTGGGGTCGTTGATGAAGGACCCGGGAACTGTGAAGGTTTTCTATGGACTCGAACGCGCAGCACAATGGTTCCACCAACTGGGACGAGCGGGCGTGGCTTTCGTGAACTGCGTGGATTTACAAGTGCTTTGTCAAAGCTCTTCTGGGCCATACAGCACGGTTTCCCGAATCGCCAAGAGCTTGGGAAGTGATTCAGCTTCACGTCAAATGGCCAAACCATTGAACAAGCTGAAAACCAAGAAAATTGCTGGTGACTGGACATCCAAGCCAATCGCCCCACCAAGGCTGGACATTTTGATCCAGACAGCTCAGCTGCATGCTCAATGCTATCACGACTTCAACGCTACCAATGGGTCTGTGAAAGCTGTGAGTTTGACACGGGATCGTTCGCACCACACTGTCACCCCCAGTTCAAGCGCAGAAGAGAAAGTATCTCGACCTCTCCGCCCGTCACCGATGTCCCGACGACGCTGATTGCGTCCGAGACAGACTTGCAGAGCCTTTTGACGAAAAACAAGACTAGACTGATACCTGCTGGAACGACAAGTGTTGGCGTGCACTTTGCGTTCGAGGCGGCCACCTCGGATAGCAGCTCTGCCTCAGGCGTGGACGGTGAAGCCAAGCTTGTCGCGATCGCGATCGCGAGCCCTTCTCTCATCGAACCGGCCGTGATCTTGCAGTTGGAAGCGCTCAACTCAGCCAGTGTCATCGCAGGACTGAGAGCTCTGCTGTGTGACCCGAACACGATGAAAATCATGCACAATGTCCACCAAGCGGCATTCTGGCTGCACTGCTATGGGCTTGAGAATGTCGCTCTTGTGAACTGCATCGACCTGCAGCTGCTGTATGAAAACGAGGTTGACCAGGAAGTGTTAGACGCAAGTGTTTTGAAGATCGCGACGGCGTGTTTCCCAGAGCCGTCGCTGACGTTGGCGCAGAGCATTCACTCGTTCAAGGAGAAGGTCAAGACCGGCAACCCGACCAAGCAAACGCAGAAGCTCTCTCGATCCACGCAATTGTACGCGCAGTGCTATGGCGAATTCTCCTTCGTCACCACCACTGCAGAAGCCACTAGTACCATGACGAATTCACGGTGGCAAAATGCCGTTGCCAATGGTGGCCACCATGCCATTTGGTTCGACGCGGAAAGCAGACCTCGCAGTCTCGAGTGTTTGATGTCCCTTGAAGCCCTGCCAGCTTCGGGGTGCGTCGAGCCGCTGGAGCTTCAGTGCGAGCTGGATCCACTGATGAAGCTGCTGCCAGCCGAATACCAAACGGCCATCCACGCCATCGACAACTATCACACCAAGCTCGTGGACATTTGCCTGGACGTCGGTCGAATCCCGTACGTTTACACCGGTAAGAAGCAGCGAGTCGTACTCAACGACACCCCGGTCTCGAAAGACACGATCGACGAGATCATCCGCAACCTCGGCGGAGAGATGCAAATCGGAGACGACAACCGCGCTGGCATCGACCGACAACTGCACCGCATCTCCGTCATGCGCAGCAAGACCGACGAAGTCTACGGACTCACGATCCGGGTCGGTCGAGCACTGCGCAACGCCGCCTGTGCACTGACGGACTTGCTGCTGAGCGACCGCCACGCCGACAAGTCGGTGCTCGTATTGGGTCACCCCGGTAGTGGCAAGACGACTTTGATTCGAGACGTGGCGCGGTGCATCTCGGAGACGATGGAGAACGTGTGTATCATCGATACGTCGAACGAGATCGGCGGCGACGGGCTGGTGCCGCACGAATGTGTGGGGTGGGCTCGACGCATGATGGTGCAGTCCCTGGAGAAGCAGGCGGGCGTCATGATCGAGTGCGTGCAGAACCACACGGTGGAGACGCTCATCATCGACGAGATCGGTCGCCGGGCCGAGGTGTTGGCGGCGTCGACGGTGCGGCAGCGCGGGCCTCGACTGATTGCGAGTGCGCACGGCGATTTCCGCGCGCTGATCAAGAACCCGGACCTGAAAGGGCTAGTGGGCGGCTCTCAGCAGGTGCTGCTGGGCGACGCGCTCGCGGCCAAGTCGACGACCAAGAGCAAACTGCAGACCCAGCGAGCCGGCAATCCGATCTTCGACGTGATCGTGGAGCTGGACCACGTGGCTCGCGGTCGCTGTCGGATCATTTGGGATGTGGCGAAGGCTGTGGACGACGTCTTGGACGGCCAGGGATATTCTTCCGAGACGCGCCACTGGGACGTCGACACCCGAGGAGTGCTAGTGCTGTAAGCATCACCAATACAAAGGTCTTTCCTGATTGCACCAGTTAGTTTGTCATTACGGAGGTGGCACGGCAACACTCCGGCTGCTCAGTTCCGAATTTGCAGCGTTCCACACAAGTGGCGATGCTGCCGTTGAAGGTCGTGGTCGTGGAGTTGGTTCTGCGCTACAAGCTGTGGACCCAAGTTCCTGACGATGCTGCCTCCACCATCTCTGCCTTCCTGATCGCCGACATACTACTGGATCGAGCGTGTGAGTTGAGCTGCATGGGTTGGTCAAGTCTGCTAGACTTCGTCTGGAGCAGAGGCCTACGAGACCTCCAAAGCAGTCGGTAGTCGGTCGCCAAGTTGGTTCACAGCGAGCCGCACTACTTCAGTGGGAGTTCTCCCAAGCTCTGGTCCAGGCCATCAAGCGAGAAGATTCGCACTTGATGCAGTGGCTGCTGACCCACTTTGAAGGGTGCTCGGTGACGAAACACGCTGTGCATCAAGCTGCTCTACAGGGAGCTCTGTGGGCGCTGCAATGGTTGGAGGAAGACCCAAAATGTGGGGGCATTGACTGGGATATTAACGGGGACCATTCAAGTCTCGTACACGCTGCTGAAGGAGGCCACTGGGGCCTGCTCTGGTGGCTGTACGGACATCGAGATCCAGAGGACGACGTCCGGATTTCTAGTGACACGCTGTGGTGGGCCTATGAGCACAACAATTTCGAGCAGGCCAAGAAGTTTGTGGCCTTGGGGGCGTCGCTCATCGACATTAATCTGGGGGAAGATGCCACGCCAGAAGAATGGCAGCCTCGCACTCCATTACTGCGATACATTTTACAGCATCGGAACTGTCCAAAATGGCCTTGTGATGCCATTGTCGATGCTGCCAAGTTTGGGGATGTGGAGACGTTGCAGTGGATCATGAGTAGAATCCGGGAGTACTATCGTATGATAAAACCCGCTTTGAAAAGCGCGTGTGAGTATGACCAGGTTGCAGCAGCGGAGTGGCTGCTAAAACAGTCAACTAGAGGAGACTTGCCTGGTTATCTGTCACCGGCAATGTTTGTTTGCAGCAGCCAAGAGCGGGAGTTTCCGTGTAGTCAAGGCTTTATCTCTTTCGGGACCAGCCACGTCTTCTAGCGAGATCGATGTCGTAACTGTGATGGACGCTGCAGCATGCCCTCGAGTTGATGCAGTTCCTCCACTCTATCGACTTGGAACTACGAAACAAACGTCAACGAGGCGAAGAGGAGGACAAACGGCTACCAGGTCTTACGTGCACGACAAACGCAATGGACGGAGCTGCAGCTCGTGGCCATTTCGAAATGGTGAAGTGGCTGCACTTCAATCGCTCCGAGGATGCACCAAGACTGCGATGGATGCAGTAGCAAATGGCCGTCACTTTGTAGTATGCTTCCTACCACCTCAACTGTTGACGATTCCGATGGTGCCGCCCAGAAAGAAGCTGGAATTCCTGCGGTGGTTGCATTTGAATCGCACCGAGGGTTGTAGCTCCGATGCCATGGACTCTGCAGCAGGTAATGGCGACCTGAAGATTCTACGTTGGTTGCACCAGACTTTGAAGGTTGACTGTACAAACAAAGCAATGACCGAGGCGGCACGGTCAGGCCATTTGGATGTTCTCCAGTGGGTCTACCGTCATTTCCCAGTGCGCATTTCACCCGAAGGACTGGCCAACGCTGCTGATGGCGGTCATTTTGAAGTGTTGAAGTGGCTCCATGCTACGTTTCCTGACGTGGACATGTCTGAAGCATTGGTCGCTGCCGCCAGAGGTCCGAACAAACACCTATGCATGGTTCAGTGGATAACCTCAATCTGTCGAGACAAGACGGCAATCCTGGAAGCACTGATCGCTGCGATCAGCGCTAAACAGTTCGAGGTGGCGCTGTTTCTTCACTCACTGCAACCAGAGTGCTGGGACCAAGCCGCGGAGAAAGTCATCCATGGGATGTACCTCTGGGATGATCGCGGACCAGGGATGCCGATCGAACTCTGGGTGTACGATCACTACTCGCCGAGACGTACACGGTCATAAAGGCGTACGCATCGATCAACTTGACGACGAGATAGTTTATCGGCATCAACATCACTTTGCTAGCATTGCTACCTTATTCCTGACCTGCCAAAAAAACAATCTCTCGTGCATCAAACGCTCTCACTCACCACCACCAAACATTACGTACCGGTACGTGCGCTTCCTTGCAGCGGGTACTTCTCCTTCATCCAAACCACCATCGGCCCCAACGGATCGCAGAGACTCTGCATCATTCTCGTCACGTCTTCGTTCGAGTACTCAGGGCGCAGTGTGTGGAGAAACAGCACCTCCTCGAATCGTCTAGCATTGACAGCTGCACGTATTGCAGACAAGATCGCCTCATCATCTAGATAGAAACCAGTTATCCACTGAACAATGCGCAGATGGTTATGGTGGTCACAATCTCATCCGGCGGCAGCACTCAATGCTAAAGCCATATTCACCTCGGGATACATCGCATGGAGCCATTTCAGCGCCTCCAAATGACCGCAATGAGCCGCGTTTGCCATTGCTTTGGGTGAACTCTTCACTTGAAAGTTCCTTCGGATCCATTTGAGAATATCTAATCGACCTGTCCTTGCGGCAACTTCCAATGCTCGAGATGTACATCTCACGTCTGTATTTCGATGCAACCACTGCACCATTCCCAGGTCGCCATTTGACGCTGCCGAATCCATGGCATCAGAGCTGTATCCCTCAGTTCGGTCGGTCTCATGGAGCTACTGCAGGAATTCTAGTCGCTGGCTGGGCGATAAAACTCGTCTGTGAGCTATCAGGTCAAACGGATTCCTCTTACCACTTGCCACAGCATCCATCGCAGTCTTTGTACATCCCTCGAATCGATTGAAATGCAACCACCTGACCACGTCGTAGTGTCCGCAGGCAGCTGCATCCATCGCTACCGTCGTCCACGTAAGGCCCGGAAGGCGGTTGCCGTCTCCCTCTCCATGTTGATTGCTGTTTCGTAATTCCAAGTCAATGTGGTGCAGGAACTGCACCAATTCCAGGTTTCCGCTGCTCTCTGCAAAGTTCATCACCGTTAGCCTGTTGTTGATTTGGTTACCTCGAAAGAGCCTTCGCTATGCTCGCGCCCATAAGTTTCGTATAACCGCCGAACCACACGAAGACTACCGCTGCTGGCTGTTCCAAGCATTGTTGTCGACAACAGGGACGGCAACTGTCCGCTGGTTGACAGTCAAGCAGCCATTCCACCGCCAGTACCTGATCATTCCCACAAGAACGCAGCAAAGCTTGAGGTAAAGCAAGGGCTGTCCAATTCCGCATCGTCGGCATCATCCACCTCAATGCCTCCAGATCTCCAAACTTCGCTGCATCTTCGACAGCTTCCGAGGCCCAAGCATCGTGTAGTCGTAGAACAATATAGCGCATTATCGACGTACGAAGCTGCCACTCTTCGCAGCGCGCGTTGGGGACTAAAGTTACATGAATTATGTCAAAACCCATTGCCATCAACTTCTTCACCTGCTCAAAATTGTTGTGCACGTAGGCCCAATGGACCGTTACCGTGTCCTGCTGCCTTGACTCCCGTGTATTCACATTCATCCTGCCACCACAAGAGATCCCAGTGATTATTCTCTGCAGAACGGCGCGCTGGACAGCATCTTACAGGTCTAACAGGTGAGTCTGGGCATTCCCGGTCAGTGCCCCAGTCAATCTCACCACGCCTGGAGTCTTCCTCCAGCATTTGTAAAGCCCAGAGAGCACCCCATCGACCAGCTTCATTCGACGTACGTCGTCACTGGACACCCTGAGAAATGGCTCCATAGCCACCTCAACATTCAAATTCGAGAATGACCGGGACGACGGCGTTTACATAGCTTTACACTTTGCTGGCTGCCAACGGCGACGAGAACAAACGGCGTGAACCTTTTCCGTGTTTGTAGTAGAGTTTTGTGGTAAAAATTTTTCACGGGCAATGCGTCTCGTTCAAGGCTTCATTCAAGGACAAGCCGGAATTCGTGAAGCATGGTAGTTTCTTTCCATTCAGTTTCCATACGTAAATCTCCGCTGTTACTCCAGTAACACATTTCCAACATGACATAGTCGCGCTCAATCACTTTCCGGTTGCAAACTCTGCCCTCCTGTACGTCGTTCTGGTCTCCATCGCTCGGGTTCGTTTTCGTTGGTCTGGTAGTGAGTCGTGCGATCAAAACTCATTTGAATTACCTTCCATCCATGATCAATCGCTTGCTTCCAAGTCGTCGGGCTCGTCCAGCAGCGGGTAGTTCTCTTCAAACCAGCCGCGGATTTCCGTCAGGGGCTCTTCTTCTGCGTCAAAGTCTTCCAGGATCGTCTGAACGTCGCTATTGTTGTACTCGGGCTTCTGCGTGTGGAGGAACAAGATCATCTCAAAGCTGCCGCCGAAAACCGCCCAACTGATGGCTTTGATGAGGCTCGAGGCCCCTGGGCGGTGCCTTAACAGCCACTTCACCAGACGCAACTTCTGTCGAAAGCCACTCGATCCCCCAGCGGCATATGCTAAAACACTGGCACGCCTCAGTTTAGGACGATTGGCATACAACCACTGCACCACCTCGAGGTGGCCATTGCGAGCGGCTAGTTCCATGGTCTGCGGCGAACAACTAGCCAGACGCTTTTCATCCAGCCATTGCATAATGTCCAGGCGACCTTGAGACGCAGCAGAGGTCATGACTCGGTGAGTACACTCTGCGTTCGTGTTGGCTTGCAACCACTGCAGCATCTTCAAGTCTCCGTTCGCTGCAGCGGCATCCATAGCGGCGGTAGTACAGCCAGCACTGTAGTTGGTATTTAACCACTCAAGAAAGGCGAGCTGATCCGCTGAAGAAAGTTGCGAACCTTCATCAAACGCACCCTTGGCCACACGATCCATCGCTACGCTCGTGCATCCTTCGGACCGATTCGCATGAAGCCACTTGACGACGTGCACATGTCCAGCAGCAGCAGCTCCGTCGATTGCTCCAGTGGTGCACAGAACCCCTTCAGACTTGGCTCCTCCATCTCCACCTGGTTCCTTCCGCTTGTTTCGCATTGACAGATCGATGCGGTGCAGGAACTGAACGACCTCGAGGTGGCCTTTGCTAGCTGCCACATCCATGGGCGTGCGCGAGCTGTTAAGCGTCAAGCGAGGACGTATGATGCCAATAAAGCGCGGGTCGTGGCCGTACTGGTCGTACAGCCACTGCACTTTGACCAGATCGGCACGTCGAACCGCAGGCAGCAGAGCTTGAGAGAACTCCCACCTGTAGTAGTGCGGCTCGGTGTGGACCAACTTGGCCACCGACCAGCAGTCGCTGTGGACGTCTCTCAGCCCTCGAGACCACATCAGATCCAGCAGATTACAGTCCCCACTGGG
>JAAVTH010000051.1:0-62614 GCA_011947325.1 Phytophthora macrochlamydospora | reverse complement strand
CTGGCGAGTCACAGCGGACTGAAAATGTGCAGGAAGTGCTATTGGGGAATGGCGCGACTTATTCCGCTGAGCTGAACTGGCGATCAGGTAGGACGGTATTGCTGTAACGTCTTAGCAAACTCTTCTTGATACTCGAGGACTCAATTACAGCTGGACGAAGCCAATGGCCAAAGTGACTCGAATGCCACACCCAAGCTGCACTGCCCACTAGCCTCATCAATGAATTCAACTTTGTCGCCGTTGAACGGCTACAAACTGCACTCATACCAGCCACGCAAGCACTTCATAGATGAGCTCACCAGTAGGAATTATCGTCGGTCTTCAAGGAACTCGAACACGTCACAGCTTAAAACTCCCAGCAGCAGTGATGCCAGCAGCATTGGACGCAAGAATTCGCCATGGTCGCATCCCCGTCGTCGTAGCAGTGGTCGAGAACTCCAACTCCGAGACGTCTGTGACGATCTCCGATGCAAAACGCAATAACGGAAAAGCAAACGCGTACCTTTCAGACCAAGAACTATTGAGAAGAGCTCGCTATATCCACGCCAACACCGACTTTGCAGCATTGTCAGCGGGACTCGATCAAGCAGGTCCATGGAAACGCGTACAAACTGTGGACCACTTTGAAATCTACCAACGCCAACAAAACGGTATCGCCGGAGTCGATTTAATTCGCAACATCCGTACGGAGGTTTGTGTGTTGGTCAAGTCGATGCCAGCATCGAGGAAGTGGCTCGGATCCTTTGGCCAGCAACAGAAACTGAACAAAACGCCGCCATGACGGGGCTTTACGGCAAAAACTTCATCTTCGGGTCCATTGAGCGAACTGTGGAGACTACTGCATGCAGAAAGTTGGACAACAACGTGAGCCCGAGAAAGTCAGCTCAGCAACTTGCCGTGAAGACAAGCAGCTTTGCCCGCACCAAAGTTTTCGGACGGAATGAGCAGTGGTGCTACCTCGATTTCTTCCAGCGCAAGCACGAGCGTGACGGCTTCACCATATCGCAACGAGCGCTACGACCAAACGAGTTCACTCCAGGTCGAAGTACTGGAGATCATACTCGCGTTCACCAGCTGCACGGATTAGCTGCTTCTTATTTGGTGGACCAACTGCCGAACCGCAGAGGACTCCGAATCATTTTCCACTCGTGGTTTGACGCCAGTCAGCCGTCGATTGACGTCAAATACTGCGACGACGTCAAGGCTCAAACTCGTCGACTGCTGGTACTCGCTCTTGGGGTGACTCAAGTTTCAAACTTCGTACGGCATCGTCGGTTTAGTATTCCGACATCGGTTGGGCCCGTGATTGTGGTCGACAATGCTCGATGTCCGTGCTGTACTTGCAGTTTATCCGTCGTCAAGAGTACACTGGCTACAGCTCTGTCGAACTGGGAAAAGTCGAGGAAGAATCGCTGTTACTTGTGCGGGTATCTTGTCTGTGGCTACTGCTGGAAGACTGAACAAGTCGAAAGCGACATCGGTCGAATGGTTTCCATCGTAATCTGCAGGCGGTGCAAGCGTCAATCCTTGCTCGGTTAATACAACAATAGCAGCAGTGTTTCAGCCTTGGTTTTGGCTTCGTTATGGGAGGTCGTGCACGACTCGCCCTTTGACGAAGACTTTGGCAAAGTTGCGGCTATCCGCATTGTGAATGACCTTCTGGAAGACATCCAAGGACGCGTCGCGATCGGAGACTACCAGGTTGTTGCCTCGAGTCACATCTACAAGAATTGCGTCGAAACTTTTCCCCACTGCAAAGCTCCCGGTATCATTCTCAAGCCGCAGAGCCTTCGCGCCGCCCATAGTTGCGAGCCAGAAGGCGTCTTTGAAATCGAACGGCTCAGTCTGCGAACCTGAAGGGTCCTCACGAATCTCCAGCGCTTTTATCGTCAGCACGCACGTCTGGATCGCCCTCAACATGCTAGGAGAATACCCACCTGCGATATCCGTTCCCAAGCCGATGTCAACCTTCTTGTTTAGCACTTTTCGCACGTCTAGCAGTCCGTTGGCGAAGAAGAAATTGGACAGTGGACAATGCGCAATCGCAGTCCCTGTGTGACGCAGGACCTCCAGCTCGCTGTCTTGCAAGTGCACTGCATGTGCCATGCAGCTTTTCTCCGTCAACAAGTTGGCCTCATTAAACAGCTCGGTATCTCTTTTTCCAGGATGTAAAACCTCTACGAATGCTTCTTCATCCTTGGACTCGGCAATGTGCGACTGCACATGGACATCGTATCTGCCCACGAGCTTCCCCAGACCGTTCAGAAGCTCCGTCGAGCACGTCGGGATGAATCTCGGCGTCACCACAGACTTCACCAACTCATTTCCTTTCTCCAACACGTATTTCACAAACTCCTCCGCTTCTTCTAGACATTTGGCCGTGCTTTCCGACACGTAGTTGTCAGGAGCACTCCTGTCCATGGATACTAGCCCCACGAGCCTCTCTGGCCTCTGCTCTCCACGATATCTGCTAGAATCTTAGTAGACTCCACATGAATCGTAGCAAAGTATTGCGCTGTGGTGATCCCCTCGGCCAGCATGCAGTTGAGCAGTTTGGTGTACCAGTGGCGAGCCACCGCCTCGCTCTCGAAGCTCTGCTCGATTGGGAACGTATACTTGTCCAGCCACCACATCAGAGGTTCGTCCGTAGCCGTCCCCATGAACTGGAACTGTGGCGCGTGTACATGTGTATCTACAAAGCCAGGAAGCAGCAGTTGGTCGCTGGAGAGCTGGAGGAAGTCGCTTGGGTCGCATTGCGCAGCCAATTGGACGTCCTCGGGCTGCGTCTGCGCGTGGAAGACGGCGATACGACCGCTGGCAACGTCCACAGACAGGAAGGCGTCCTCAAAGAGCTCGATCTCGCCCCGCACAGGGGCGTGAACCACGCGGCCGCGTACGAACTTGACCATCGCGGGCGGAATGGATCAATGTCTAGCGTCACCGGATAGTTATCTCACATTCACGCCACCAATTCGAATCAAACGATTTTGTTCCAGCTATGAAAACAATGTTTTGAAAACAAAGAATATAGACTATGTGCCGCATCATTTTCCACTCGTTGACGACAGCCAGACGTTGGTAGTTAAATACTGCAGCAATGTCAAGGCCCAAACTCGTCGCTTGATGATACACTCGGTCTTGAGGCGACTGAAGTTTCAAGTTTTAGTGAAATCGATTGTGCTGCAGCTTTTTATGGTTATGGCATTACCGCTTGTGCTCGCACGCGTAACATCAACCTTTTTCTCTCGCTCCATTGCTCAGCCACAGCGTGAGCACCAACTTCGCTGCAATGCGCCACTTATCAAACTTGCCATTAACCTACGACGCGAACCTCGCCAAGTCGTCCTCAAATTCAGCTTGCAGCTGATGCTCTTCGATGAAAGAAACCACCCCTGGCTATTGGCGAATCTCCTAGTCATAATCGCGTTCACAACGATCTGAGCATCACTTCCAGTAACCAATGTTTTGACAGCGGTCTGGCACATCGAGGGTGGTGAAATAGTGAACTGTCAATCGCGTTCCTCGGCTATCATGTTGGTCGGCGAGCTAATGTGCACGTGCCGGTCCTGTAGCTTTGGGGCAGTTTCTCCGGGCATTGGCGCGAAGACATGCTGATCTTTACTCGCTTGATCAACGTTGAGCCGATGTGTATCCCTCCGGGATACACGTACTCGTTTTACCCTGCAGACGTCGTCTGTAAAAATTCACTCAAGGATCACCTTCGCAAGAGCTGAGTCAGTTTATTGTAGGCGCAAATACGCGCATTCACTGTACCTGCGAGCTTCAAGATGGCGCCTCCGAAGCGCCAAGATGTCGTTAGCTGGACTAAATCGGTTTGGTTAGCGCTGACGGCTACGACAATTGCCTACGGATTCGTGAAGGCTCGCCATATTGCCCTGATCACCACGGACACTACGGGATCGGCAAAAGCCCCAGCCCTTTCTGAAACTGACGAGGGATTGCTCATCACACTCCTGCAGCAGCTCCAAGTCCCCATCGAAACTACTAGTCCTAGGAAAGACATTGAACACTTAGCAGAGGATGAGTAAAAAAGATAACACTCGCTTGTATAACCGTTTACTGCCTTGAATGCTTCTATTCGTGGGCGACTCTTCACTTAACCATGTAGACGACAACCCTGCTGGAGCACGAAGCTCCTCCTCAATCGACTTTCGCCGTCAATCTGACACTGACGGCGAAAGTCAATGCTGGACAGCAGTGGCACCGGGTTTATCATATGTCTGTGAAATATTCGCTCCTGTTGTGTATCTACACTATCCACGGCAGGTGCTTGACAACGCGAGTTGATGTTCGTATAGTAGGAGTTAAGACACAGATTGTACGGTTATCTCAGTTCTCTTGAGGGTAGGTCAATTAAAGGTAATATTTACACAGATGCTTGACTTTGAATCATTGTCACTGACAGCGTGATATCTACCATCAAGAAAGGACTCTTCCTTTCTTTGAGCATTGAAGCGCCTAACTCTCTATCCGATCCAGATCGAGTTACGTATTCGTCTAGCACACGCCATCACAAATTCACGAAGGCTGTCAGCACCGTTGGCCTTAAACCACCAGAGCAGATCTTGCGTTTCTTACCTTTGTCGATGAAAGCATCCACGTATTCTTTGAGTACATTTTAGTACCATTGAAGTGTAGCGGCAAGTTGGAGTGCCGTACATGCACAATCCGTTAATGGGAGGCAACTCCATCAGTCTGGTTGCCATGTCAATAATGGAGAGTGCCCTGAACTTTGCGAGCTGTTACCCAATTGAGGCGACAGCGATTTTATACCATAGTAGTACGATACTGAGAAGTTCCAGTTGGTTGGTCAGACAAGCTGTCTGTGCTTGGTTTTCTTCTCCGACCAGTATACTAATGGTTTGTACCTCTGCGTGAAAAAGAACCCAGCTGCAGTTAGGGAATGTCGGTAAAAGCATGGTAGTCTTCACTGTAGTCTACGCTAGTCTCTGAAAACGGCGGTATCGCTGCCTCGCATAGACACTGCTTCACTCATTCAAAAAGCTGCATGATGCTGCCGGGATATGCGAAATGACTGGGTTTGATATGTTTTCTGGGGTCACCGGTGACAGCATCTCAGCACGTCGCGGCAAAAGCTCACCATGCCAACAAACCGGCCTAACTCTCGAATTGTCTTCGTGGTGCAATTGCTGATATCGCCTCTGCCTGTTCGGCACTGAAGAAATGCTGCCGGTTGTGCGTTGGTATTCGTTCGTCGCTGAACACACCTGGCTATTGATAGTCTTCGAACCACGGAGGTTTTGGGCGGAATCCTGATGGTGGTCGGTCTGTGGTTGCACCCAGCTAGCACGAGGCGTAGTTACTAATCGGCACACCAAAGATATTCTTGAACAAAATTTTGACGGTGATCGGAGCTGCTCCTTGACGTCCCTGTTGAGGTAGTTGTGGCATCAGAATATCCTGTTCAGCTTGCAAAATTTGCACGCCAACTGAACACACTCGCCCTTGTTAGCAATAACAATGCCCAGTGACGCCCAGTCGGAAGAAGCGTTTCGCTTCAGCACGCCAATGCCAATGGCCGCTGAATATTGTTGCAGAATGTTGCATTGCTAGTCGATAGATGAAAGTCTCGAAGACTGATATTTTTCTTCTTTGGGTGCTGCATTTTGTTTTCACTGATTGATGAGGTATATAATCAACGAAGCTATCGCTAACAAAATAATGTGGTAGCACTATTTATGGTGGAGGGGGGTAAAAATAACGCACATAAGTTTTGTTAGCTATGGGTCACATCTGAATCACAATGTAAAACATCAGTTAAATCGTTGACAGAAGAGCCATCCAGAAACGAAGTGGCATGGGTAGCCCGTCAAGAAACCGCGGGGTCTTTGGGAATAGACTCTCAAATACCTCGGAACGCACTTCGAGTATGCCAGACCCAAAAATGAGTACGGAGTAGTTTTTGTTGCACCATAAATGGCACAGCAGATAATTCCGAGTTTCAGCGCCCGGGCAATACTGAGAGTCTTCGTGCGATATCCGTTGCACATCGCTTCTCAGCGGAAGCTGGACATCGATGGCCAAGAGGCAGGAGGAATAGTGTGCTCACTCAGAGTGGGTGGCGGGCCACAGCTCCCTTAGCGCGACCCCCGCAAGCGCCGGGTCATATACTTCTCCCAAACTTCCTTCCAGGAGTCCGGGACTATCTGTGTGTACTTGTTTCGTCTCCAGTTAAGTCTAACGTGCATACATTCAACGCACCGTTTCGCAGGACACCCACGCGCGCTTCTTCTTTTGAATTTGGTGATGAACGTCCCAAAAAAGTACTCTTATATATTACAAATTTAGTTCATCAAAATGCATGCACTGGTATAGGCTATTCACAGTGACGTATCCCTTTCAGTAGCGACGGCGACGGGCGGTCTGTCGCTGGCGGACTCGGCGGCGTCGACGACGGTGGTGAGCTTCGCGAGGCGGTAGTGGCGGCGGCAGCAACGGTGGGCCGATGGTGACCGCCAACAGGGTCATTGTCTCCTGCCGCCGGTCAAGTCGAGGCAGCAGCTACGCGGTGTCGGGGTTGTGCCAGAAGGTGCGCTGGACATCGCGCGCCTGACACCACTGCGACGCGCTCCTGGCGCATGGTTTTTCGTAGGCGGTCCACTCCAGAATCTCCGCGCAACAAACGCAGCGGAGGCACTGGTGGCCAAGGCCGTCGACGTCGAGCGGCGCACGCGTCACCTTGGCCGAGCAGCGAGCGCAGGTCACGTTCCCACGCCCCATCGATTTTGGTTTTGGTTTTGATTGTGTGTGTGGGGGGACTTCGGTATCGTGACCTCTTCATTAAGAACGGTTGGTGTGTACCACCCTATTATTAGTGTTTTCGAGTCAGACAGAAATACTCTTAACTTAATTCTACCTGTGAAACACTGACTTTTAGCTCGTTTGCCTGGAGTTTCCAGTAAACCCGTCTGTAATTGAAGTGTTTTGTAACTTCTAAGTATTTTGAATTAGGCCGTTTCCTAATATACTTTAATTTGGGTGAAATGTATAACTAGTTCCGCCCAATATAACTCTTTACACATATCAAGTCATCACACGTCGCATCATAAGTAGAGTCACGGGTGCTCGTCTGGCCGCGCTGTTCCCGAGCAGCCCACAGCAACGGCGATGGCTATTCTGCTGTACTATATGGAAGGACGTGCCCGGCGTGTCGGGGGTGACTGTGGAGATGGCGACAGTAAATACAACCGATATCTTGGAAGCGTGGAATAAGCTGTTTCAATGGTGGAGATTTCTCATCACAGGGCAATGCACGGTGCAGCACATGGTGTCCTCCTGCATCGCGGTGCCAAGTTATCAGCCAGCACAAGCTGCCTTCGCTGGGTTATCAACTGAGCTTGTAACGGGGACGGCTAAGATACACTGTATCACGCATCTGTTCCGAGAACCCAAGTGTCAGCACCAGAAGCTCTGGTCATCTGGTGGTTCATCTCGCTCCATCCACTCTATCCCTCGACTCGATCGTCCGTAACGCAAGTCGTCCTCGTGCGTCATCTCGTTGTCCATTCGGGAAAGTACCAAGCAGCCAGGACGACGATGCTGGACTTGATGGATGAAGCCGACCACCGGACGCTCGTGCAGCGCCACCTCGCCGAGTCCCTCGGCCCCCACCAACCTGCATCTTTCGAGGATTCCCTTCGTCGTTCCGGCCGCTTTCAGCAGAGCCGACGCTCCTTGCCTGCAGCACGTCGACTGTCGTTCAACACCTCCGCTCTGTCGAGTTTCGGATTCAATCCCGGCCACGAGATCGTCGAGACCACCGTCGAGTTCACGGGCGTCATCCGCGTTGACAACCACTGCGCATTTCAACTCCACGTCGACACCGGCAAGGAACAGTTCGAGATGCAGAAGCGGTACTCGCAATTTCGGCAACTGCGTCAACAGCTTTTGGTCGATGGGAAGCCTCAAAAGAACCAAAAGAACGAGAAGGAATGCAGCAATGGCGCTTGTCTACAACTTGCATCCCAACTCGAGGCGATGAAATTCCCGCGTCGGAAGCTTCGCTTCAAGTTTAACGAAGTCCGGATCGCTGAAGAGCGCGCAGATCAGCTCCAGCACTTTTTGGACTTGATCCTGGCTGTGTATCGCACCGCGCCCAAGCGCAAAGTCCGGTGCTGTGTGAACTCCCAGTGCCGAGTGCTCGAGTTAATTAACTCGTTCCTGGACATAAAGGACACCGAGTTGCCTGGGTGGAAGACAGCTAGCATTGGGACGTCCACCGGCGACGACACCCCGCCGTCGACTACTTCGTCGCCTTCACGACTTGGTGAAGAGCTCTACTATGTGATGCGTCCAACTGACTCACCGCAGCCATTGAGAACGTCGGCAATGTGCTTGGAAGACCTCTACACCATCACCGAAGCGTCGGATCGTCACCACAACTAAATGGCTCCGAAAGAAGGAAGCAAAAGGACGAGAAGACCACAACACTTGACGTTATTCATCCTGGTAGACCATTCTGGCGTAGTCACGGTCAGATAGTGCGCGCATAACTTGTATCAATCGTGTAGCTACTTGACAAAGAGTACTAATGCGCTTTCCATCGCAGCACGCGCCGAAAGGCAAAACGCTTTGCGGTACGGAATTTTCTTCCCCAACGAGCTCGCGGGTCTCTCCTCTTACCGCACAAGTCGACAACAAAATGGCCAGCAGAGCACAGCTAATACGACGGAAGTCGGTGAAGTCACGACCATCCCCATTATTTTGCTGCAAGCGCATGGTTGGTCATCTCGGCTCGCGTGGACGCTGGAGAAAACGGCACGAAAACTTCAACCACCTTGCCAGGTTACCCCCTGTGAGAAGTTGTTGCGGCGCGCACATGCGACCGTAGCGAGGTAACGTCCCGAGAAAACGCGATCCCAACTTGTCCAGTAAAGAGGTCCAATACTCTGTCCGTGGTCGGTTGGTGGGCGGTAGGACTGGTGTTGCTTGGAGCCTGTCTAGAAAGCAACCCGCTGGTCCATCCAAAGTCTCACCCTGTCGACACGATTTCACTTCCAACTCGAGGCAGTTGCCACAATCAAGCTTCATGGTATGTTCATGAATTCGGTGCAAGTTTGTGCCGGCGAGTTCGTGAAGAGGTCGCGTGGTTGGGTTTTCACTGGCACCGTCCATTTTCGACTTTTTCGACTGTTCTCACAGTCATCTCCGACCTTACTAGGGACAGGCGCAGTGTTCAATAGCCATCAGTGAACCACCACCACGCTAGCCTCTTTCTCCGACCTCATGAAAACGGTCAGCAGTTTTACTCCGCCCATTCGTTGTGTTTCAGGCGACAACACAGAGCGTCGCAGTTGACATCCGAAGTCAAGCCGCCCATTACTCCGTCGGCAGCGATCTAACGCCGGCCATGAATCTCTCGAGACTGCGTAGCATGTTTGAGGAAGGCGGTCGGTCTCATCGACAGCAGGGCTGGGACGGGTTTCAGCCCTCCAACAACCAAGACGAGGACGAATTAGGCCCCTCTCCGTCAATCTCCGTGTGCACGGAACAGAGTGAAGACGACCTTCGTCACGAACTCATGCGGTCGCTAGTGCCGCCGACGGATGCCGAGATGTTGGATCGCGCTAGAGCGGCATATTCCACCAAGAATTTCGCAGGCATGGCCGCCGGACCGGGGTGGGGTGGGCCCTGGAAACGAGTCGAAGCTGCGAACGACTTCGTCGTCTTTAAACAAGCCCCGGACAACAACGGCAAGAGTTTTGAAGTGTTGTGCGCTGGTCGTCTCGACGCCAGCCTCCAAGAAGTCGCCAGCATTCTACGATCAAGCTCCGAGGCCGAACACAACGTCGTCATGGAAGGACTCTACAGCAAAAGCTTCATCTTCGGGTCCTTCGAGCGTAATGTGCCCTGTGCGGGAGACGCGAAAGCGGAGAAGCCAAACCCCGCAGTTGATTCTGGCGAACAACTTGCCGTGAAGACCAAGAGCTTTGCGCGCACTGGGATGTTCTCGCACAACGAGCAATGGTGCTACTTCGACTACTTCCTACGCAAGAAAGAGCGCGACGGGTTCACCATTTCCAAGCGTGCATTGCCACGATGGGAGGCGACTCCTGGTCGCATCGTTGGGGCCAATTCGCGAGTGGATCAACTGCACGGCTTGAACGCGTCCTACCTTGTCGAGAAACTTCCCAACAAGAAAGGTCTGCGAGTGGTATTCCACGCGTGGTTTGATGAACGGGAAGATCTCCGACCCAGCAGCCAGAGCACAACAAGCCGCAATAGCAACAGGCGCCAAAGTTCGAGCTCGACCTCAAGCTCCAGCTCCAGCACGAGCGCCTACGCCAACGCATACGACTATGGAGACGCAAACAAGCAGAAGTCGCAGCTCCGACGGCTTCTTGCGCTTGCCCATGGTGTTACAAAACTCCCCGACGTCATTCGGCGTCGTCGTTTTGGCGTCCAGATCCCCATAAACCCGAACGCGTCCTACGCCTCCAACTCACGCTGTCCATGCTGCACGCACAGCTTGGCGCCGGTGAAAATGTCGTTTTCCATGGCAGCGTCGGCGATTGCCAACCGAAGCTTGTCAAACCTCAGGATGGACACAAGACGGTGTTATCTGTGCGGGTACCTCGTCTGCATCGACTGCTGGAGTGGTGAGCACATAGAGAGCGCTACAGGACGTGTGGCTGCAATTGTTGTATGCACTCGTTGCCGTGCAAATGTGCAAGCTTGTGAATACGCCGAAGTGTTTGCCGGTACCGCCGCGGAGCGAGAGAAACACCGCGGTGCAGCTCGGGTCGTCCCCGACTCCAACGACACGCCCACAGTCTCGCTACTGGTTGACTTTTTGTCAGCTTCTCTACTAAACACTACCGCTGATAGCTCTGAGCACGCCGCTGTGATGCGTGTGATCCGAACGCTTCTTCGACAGGAAGAAGAAGTTGCTGAAAAGTACTGCAGTGAAGGTGACGAAAGCGACGGCAACCAGGACGAGTTTGAACGTGCCAACCCTCGGTTTGAGCTTCTTGACGACGCCACAGCGTTGAATATGGTCAGCGAGATGTTGGCCGACGAGCAGCGACAACCATCTCTGGATGACTGTACGCTTGCTAATGCTGATATGCGGGACTATCAGCTCGACCTCCACGAAGACCCGTCCGAGATTCCTGGTGTCCCAATGCCGAAAAATGAGGTGGCTCGCGTCGACACTATCAATGATAACGGGCTCATGCTGCTAGCTGAGAGTGTCGCTCCAATAGCTCCAGCTGCAGATATCGCAGAACTCGAACGCAATGCCCCCAACGTCAAAGACCTGGATCTTATTTGTCAACTTGTGGTGAAAACTCTCGGCTGTGGAGACGCGTTCGTGACGCTCATGTCTTCGAATATCGAGCACATTATCGCTGCCACACACCCAGGCTTCCTTCACGCTGCGGTGCCTCGAAATCAAACAACGTGCCAACACACGCTCATGTCGCTTCAGCCGCTGCTAGTTGCTCACCACGAAGCAGACGTCCGCTTCCACAGCCACGCCCCGGTGTCAACAGTTCCAATCCGATTCTACATCGGGTTCCCTCTCCGAATGGTGTCTGCTTCCGGAGAAGAGGTCGCGGTGGGGACCTTGTGCTGCATCGACTCACAGCCTCGAGCTGAGATCAACCGCACGCAATACGCGACGATCAAGCGCCTTGCAAACATTGCGATACAGTTCATGCTTCAGAAAGCCCACCGACTACAAGACGAGCAGAGGCTCGCGCTGGAAAACGGCAATCATTAAGGCATGAAGACTCACCACGCTGGGAATGGAGAGCTTTTCAAGGCGCACTGCAGCACACTACAGGCAAACGATCAGCACAGCAAGGTACAGATACAACATGCAATATATGTCACTGGTTCGTACCTATCCTCTGCCTATCATGTGCCCTGGCCAGGCGAATCTGTCCTCTTCGTCCTCCTCTTCGTCTGGTTGGAACGGAGGCCGCTTTCGTCCTCCAGTATTGGGAAGTAATCGCGACAGTCGCTGGCAAAGCTCGCGACTTTCGTTGCATTTTCGCTCCAATTCGGCAAGCTTGGTATCCACACTGTGCCTTGTATCGAAGCTGCCATCACGAGCCTCTTGGTCGTGCGTTGATCCAAACGCCCCTTCCAGCTGCTGCAACCATTCTTCCTGCTGTGCGAGTTGAGATCTAACGCGAGCTTCGAGCGCCGCACGCTGACGGGCTTCTTCTGCCAGCAATTCCTCAAAGGACCCACTCAAACGTGCTAACGACGCTTCATGCTCACTCGCCAACGCTGCCAGCACTGCGTCCGACGACAAGGCCTCCTTCGCACTCTGCGTTCGGGTTCCTGACGTTTTGGCAATTGAAGCCTCGCCCAGCGCTGCGTTGATCTCTGCCGTAAGACTGTTCCGCGCTTCTGTAGTAGCCTGCTGCACTTTCGTGTCCACTTCATCACGTAGGGTCTGCACTAAATGCTTCACAGGACTGTGTTTCCCTGGTTTGCCCGTCGGAATGCCCAGCACCTTTGCAATCTGTGCCAATTGGGACTGGAACGCGCTCTGTCGCCCCTCTAACGTCGATATCCTGTCACTAAGCACCGTCGCCGTTGAGGTGTCCACAGTCTGCGGCGGAGACGAGTGCGACGGTGTTGGAGGCTGCTGCGGTGGCTTATACTGCTGCTTGGGCACGAACGGCGCCGCGTTGGGGCTCCAGCTATTTCCTGCGCTCTTGACATTGACCCTGCCGACCTCGATGGCCGTTGGGATCTGGTTCTTGCTGAGCTCCAGCACCTGATTCTGCAGCGCCTGCATCTGCATCGCCATCTCGCCCATCTGCACTCTCAGTGCGTCACAAGAGCACCTGCATCTTGTCTTTTGCATTGCTGCAGCGTCCACATCTCCTAAATGGCGTTGTACTGAGCCCAGCACGAGATGCTCCAGAGCTTGTGCAAGTTCCGAGGACTTGCGGGCCACGTGGCCCACGTCTCCTCTATTGACCACTGGCCCAGGTGCTGGAGGGGCGGCGCGGCAAGTCCCGGGGCCGGTCGCTTGGCAGAGTAGAAGTTCTGGGCATTGGCGTTGACACTTTGACTGGGTGCCAGCGTCGTGGGCGTCGTAGGCGCCGGGCGGAAGGCCGGCTGCAGGTAGGACAGGTAGGACGGCAGGGCCTCTTCCTCTCGCTCCTCCTCGGCCGGCTCCATGCGGTTCCACAACGTGCGGGAGCCGGAGGCGCCAATAGAACCGTGGGAGCTGGGCGGGGTCTGGTTGGGGAACCCCACATGCCGTCGCGCGGCGCGTTGCTGTCGTCGTCTCCCGACAGACCGCGACTGTTGAGCCACATGAAGGAGACGCAGACGCAGCTATTGAGGTCGGGGCGGGTGGCGACGGAGCTCTGGGGACGTCTGGAGAACCGGGGCACTCTGATGCTGAATGAAATGTGACGGTTGGTTGGGATGAGCGCGACATGGTTTTGTATTGGAAAAGACTGACTGTTTGTATACGGGTGTCCGGTGTTGTAGTTGGGGGCGATTGTCTACGCCGGCGCGGCGCGGTTCTTGACCTCCAAGCCCTTCTGCTGCATCAGCTGCGAGGCCGTCCTCGCCAGGTTCTGCATGGCCGAGTACTGGGACTGCGTGAGCTCGGGGCGCGGCTCCAGCGAGTAGCAGCACAAGGTCCCCACGGCCACTTCCTCGCCCGAGTCTGTCGGCGCCGTGACTGGGAAGCCCACGTAGGTCTTGAGCCCCGTGTTTTGGATGGTGGGGATGGTGTGGAAGCGCACGTCCGCCTCGGGGTGCACCAGCATCATCGGGCCGGGCGACATGATCTGGTACTGGCACAGCGTCTCGTTGCGCGGCATTGCGAGCCCGGCGAACGCCGGAGACGTGGCAGCGAGGATGTGCTCGTGGCTCGCCCCCATGACCGTGACAAGCGAGTTTGTGAAGCCGATGGTTTCCATCGCCATGCTGCAGATGAGCTCCAGGTCTTTGACGTTGACGTCGGGCTCCGGATCACGATCGGCCGGGTCTACCGGGGCCAACTTGTTGGCCAGATCGATCAAACCGGTGGCTTTTGCTGCCGAGATGCGGGGGCCTTCGTTGCCGGGTATCGGGCCGACCGGGAGTTTGTTATCTTCGTCTTCGGGCCAGTCGATCACGTAGTCTCGGCTCTCAGTGTTGCCGAGCGAGCACGCCTCGAGCGGAGGGAAGTTCCGTTCATCCGCCAGGAACTCTTCGACTTTGGACATGGCGTCCATTTCCTCGTGCTGGTCGAGACAGAGCTCTTCTTCTTCGTCGTGGGGGTCTTCGCTGTGTCGGAGCAGCGTTCGAACCACTGCGAGAACGTTCGACCGCTCTGGACTATCCGCTGGAGCGTGGTCCAGCGATGCAGCTAAGTAGTCGACCAACAAAGACGCAGTGGGGTTTTCAGGGGTCTGCCACAACGCGGATGGGGGCTTGATCGCGGTTCTCAGTAATCGCCGAGTAGTCGCACGTAGCAACGTTCGCGTGGCATCGGCGGCAAACAATAATCCCAGCTACGCGTCCCGATGCATTCTCCATCCTGTCAGTGCTCCAGCAGTTGATGCAGACGAGATATCCGCACAAGTAGCAGCGCCGCGTGTCCATCCGAAGAGGAGCCAACGTTCGACTGGAAATGGCAGACGCAGCAGCACTTTACGACATTTTCACGGGTGCCAGGCTGCACGTGCAGCACGGACAGCGCTGGTTGGCGACTTGGATCGCATCCTGATTGACTGGTATTTGGAAACCGAAGCGACGACGACGCACGATTTCTGGGAGCTTGGTGACTCCATGGGCGATAGCAAGAAGGCGACGATTCTGCGCCTTGAGTTCGCTGTATCTGTCAGTTGACGCACTGCTCGAGCTCGACTTAAGGCTCCAACTCGAAGATTGGCTCGACATGCTGAAGTCTCTTATCGAGAGCTTCGGCTGCTCTGGTGACGAAAACTTGGCACTGAAGACCACGCGGAGGCCTTTATTGCTGTCACGAACTCTGCCGAGTTCGAGCTCGGGTGATCCTTAATTGGCAAGTTTAAGAATGAATTGAGCGTGCAAACGTTAATGGAAGCTACCTACAGCCTACGTAGCCCTGTGGAGTGGCGGTTTGTGGGTGATAGCTGCATGAGAACATCGTGTGTGTCTCGAAGATGAATCAGACAGCAGCCAAAATAAGTAGTGGACTCCATGGCGTACTGTCACACTCCCTCCTTTAGGAAAGCGGCGTAGTGGTTGCTTGAGCCGCTTGAGAGCGTGTCCGAGGCCGTGATGAATTGGCGCGAGCATGGAATGCGTCGATAAGCCCGCGGACTTGGATGAGCGATTCAGCAGGTTCCCATGAGTCTTGGTTTGCACTGCCGTACCAACGAATTAGATATTCGTTGGCACCACGACGAACTCGATGCTTGAGAATTTCCTTGACCTGTAACCCGAGACTTCCGTCGCGTGTAATCAAGGCTGGAACGCGGTTGTCTCGAGTAGCTGAGTTGTCTGGCTTGTAGCGTCGTAGTCGAGATACGTGAAACTCGTCGTGGAGTTTGAGACTTGGTGGAAGGCCAATCTTGTATGTGTCGGGGGTCGTTATCTTGAGAACAGGGTATGGTCCGATATACTTCGGGGCCAGTGACCGCTTCCCATCATTGCCGACGTGGTGAAGAGCCAGGTTTGAGGTGTCGAGCAGCACTTGATCACCGACGCGAAACGATGTGGCCGGTCGGTTGCGATCATAGTAAAATTTCATCCTCTGTTGAGCTTGATCTAGAGCGTCTTGGCATTCGATCAGGATAGTTTGCTGAGTGTCCACGAATCGGGAGGCGGATCGAGGGCCGTCGCGAGGTGGAACCGCTAAGTCACTCACGGAACGTGGTAAATACCCTAAATCGGCGACGAATGGAGCCATTCCAATGCTGTCGTGGGCGCGAGAATTGTATGCAAATTCGGCCAATGCAAGAAATTCGTTCCAATCGGTCTGGTGTGGGTTCACGTAGGCGCGCAAGAAATCGCCAAGAAAACGGTTTGTGATTTCAGTCTGGCCGTCCGTTGAGGGTTTGAAGGCGCTGCTCGGTTTTAACTTGGTGTTTTGCAAGTCCAGCAATTTTGTCCAGAATTTAGAGGTAAACTTTGAGTCTCGATCACACACAATAGACACAGGAAGTCCATGAAGACGTTGAAAGTTGTCCCGAAAAAGCTTCGCTGTATCCTGCGCTGTAGCTGTTGATTTAGTCGCGACGAAGTGTGCACGCTTCGTAAGGCGATCCACTATCACCATCACAGCATTGTGGCGATACGGCTTCGTCTCCGGAAGTGACGTCACAAAGTCCATGGTAATGTGTTTCCATCGACCTTCTGGAACGTCTAAAGGATGCAGAAGTCCTTGAGATTTGCTTCGAGACGTCTTGGTCCGCATACACATTTCGCACGTAGCGCAGTATGATCGAATATCACGAGCCATTGATGGCCAATAATACTTTTGCTGCATAAACTTCAAGGTCTTCGACGAGCCCGGGTGTCCTCGGACAACCGAATCGTGTTCTTCGAAAAGAATGCGGTCACGAAGTTCACGATTGTCGGGAACACAAAGTCGCCAGTTTTGCGAAGGGTGTGAACGGAAGAACAGCAGCGAATCTTGTAGTTCATAATGGTCAATGTTCGCGTTCTTGGGTAGCTCACCAGCATGTGGGGCTGCTTCGCTATTGTCTTTGGCTTGTAGTTTCTTGACGATGGGGCCGAAAAAACATCACTCTGGCATAGCTCTGAGCACCGTTCTTGTATATTGTGGGATGGTCCGCGATGCTGGCTTGCGTACAGGTGAGTTGAGACGCCATTATTCTCATTATCGTCCCTGATATGTTTCAATAGTGCAGCGAGAGAAATTGCGGTCGTGTCCTGCTTCCAGCCAGGGTTTCGAGAGGCGAAGTCGGCCACTATGTTGGAGTCTCCTTTGATCCATTTGAAGAGTGGTTGGTACATTCCAAGCTCGTTGAGCCATCTTGCCAGCCGCTGAGAGCACGTCTTCTGCTGAAGGATGGTGTCAAGCGTACGATGGTCCGTGCTGATCATGAACGGCTTGTCAATCAGATACACATGCCATGTGCGCATTGCAAATAGAGCTGCGAGAAGCTCTTTTTCGCGAGTTGGGTACTTCAGTTCTGCTTCGCTGAGTTTTCTGCCGCCATAAGCAATGACTCTCTCGTCGCCTTTTTCGTCGAGTTGGTACAGGTAGCCACCGACGGCAAAGTCAGATGCATCCATTTTCACTGATAGAGGTTCTGGGCATTGTTTCACTTCAACGTCCAGCTTTTGCGCCAGCTTTGGTGAGATGGCGTTGAATGACGACCCGCTGTCCACAAAACACTTAGCAACGTGGTTGGAAATTCGTGCGTTCTGGGTCAAATAGCAGTATAGTTTGTCTGAATGAAACGCTAGGCGTTTTGAGCTGCTGCTAGCGGCTTCATCAGACAATGGCGGTGCAGAAAGCTTACTGCCAGAGCTTTCTGACCTTGTTGACTCGGTAGGTTGCCACCCTACCGAGCTGAGCCGTTTTTGACGACCCAGATTCTGCAGCAGCGGCGATGTCGCGTACCTTCGTACGGCACTCGTCCTCCGTGTGGTTTTCCTCTTGCAGTAGTTGCACTGCTTGATCGGGTTGTCCTTGGAGGCGTTCTTCTTGGACTTGTTGTTGCCTTGGCTGCTGTTGTTGGCTTTGGCGTTCTGGGTCGCAGGCTCCTTTGCCGGAGGTCGCGTACTAGCGGGCTTAGCGTCCTCAAAACGTTGAGCCATTTCGATGGCTTGCTCTAGAGTGTCAGGCACATTTCGCGAGATGTACGCTGCCGTGTCCGCGTGCAGATTTTGCTGAAAGAACCAGCGCTTGACGACTTCAGGCAGTTTCGTGTCCACTTGCGAGAGCAAGTGCAGGAAGCGAGATGTGTATTCCTGCTGGGACTTTGTAGCCTTCAACTCGTACATTTTGGTCAGCGTCTTGAACTTAAAATCCTTATCGCGGAAGCGCACCCGAATACGCTCCTTGAAGACACTCCATGTAAGCGGACTGGCCCCAAGCGATATCTTCACATCACGATACCATGCTTGGGCGTCCGTGCCGAGGTTGGCAAAGACCATGTCCGAGAAGTTTGACGAAAAGTCGTGCATCTCAGTACGGAACTCGGAGTAATACTGCTCTGTGGAGAAAATCCAAAGTTCCAAGTCGTCCTGGTCGCTGCCATCAAAGCGTGGTGGATCGGATTTCTTTCGAGATGGTCTTGGACGCGTTTGAGCCTGCAAAATCTGCTGCTGGATCTGCGTCGTCTGAGCCAGGAGTTGTGTCATCTGCTTCGCTTGTTGTTGCGAGGTTTGCAATGTGTGTTGCAGCAGCTGCGCCAACATGTCAGGCGTTAAAGAGGCCTGCGCGGAAGATGACGTTGCCGACGAGCCTTGTGCAGTAGCGTCTTGAGCTGAGGCACCTTGTTCACCTTGCCCAGTTGCTGTAGCCGGTGGGGGAGGAGTGTAGCCGTCCGGGCGTACATCCCATCGCGTCCCTTGCGGATTCACACGGGGACGCTGCTGGGGACGATCGTCTCGCGCGCCTGAATCCGTTGCTGGTGGCATCGCTCGCTTACTAATAGTTAATTAACTGTCACGAACTCTGCCGAGTTCGAGCTCGGGTGATCCTTAATTGGCAAGTTTAAGAATGAATTGAGCGTGCAAACGTTAATGGAAGCTACCTACAGCCTACGTAGCCCTGTGGAGTGGCGGTTTGTGGGTGATAGCTGCATGAGAACATCGTGTGTGTCTCGAAGATGAATCAGACAGCAGCCAAAATAAGTAGTGGACTCCATGGCGTACTGTCACAATTGCCGGGGTCCAAGTCCACCAGGTAGGCGGCGGTGAGGTCGTGCAGTTGCTCGACTCGGTTTTGCGTCCCGGCGATCCGCCCTGGTGTGGCCTCGTTGCGGTCGAGCGAGTGTTGCGAGATGGTGAATCCGTCGCGGCTGCACTTGCGCTGGAAGTAGTCGATGTAGCACCACTGCTCGTTGCAGCCGAAGAGACCCGTCCTGGCGAAACTGCTCGTCTTCACGGTGAGAGACTCGCCGTTGCCTCCCTCGGAAGCGTCGTCGTTGTTGTTATTGTCCGCTTCAACTGCACAAGGCACGGTGCGTTCGAGGGAGCCAAAGATGAACTTTTGTCGTAGAAACCCGTCATGGCAGCGTTGTGTTGGGCCTCGGTAGTGGAGCGCAGCACGCTAGCGACCTCCTCGATGCTGGCGTCGAGTCGACCGGCACACATGACTTCAGGACTGCGTTCGACTTCGACTCCGTCAGCGGTGACTCCGAGTTTGGCATCCTGTCCGCGGAATACGACGAAGCGATCTACAGCTTCGACACGCTCCCAAGGACCCCCTTTACCCGGTCCGGCAGCTAGCGAGTCAAAGTCGATGGTCGCATGGAGTTCGTGTGCTCGAGTCAGCATCTCTTGATCGGAGACAGGTTTCTTCATTTTCTGGTCGGGGTCGGAGTCGTCCGAGACGACGCTCGGCTGCGTCGAGGCGGAGATGACGGAGCTGGAGTCGCTCATTGCGCTCATCGACTCGTCGCGCGGCTGCGGGGCTGACCACGGATTGCCGCGACGACCTCGACCGACGTAATCGAATATCGAACGCACCCTGGAAAAACTCATCGCTGGCAGGGATGACTCAAAGGGGAGATTGAAGAGTGCGTGGACGGTTGACCCCAACGACTGCTGAGCCACAACAACGGAAGGGAACGACGAAAAGGAGCAAGACGCGGTCGTTACGCAGCAAACAATCTCAGTTCCATGGTGGCTACCGGCGCTGAACGGTGGACGGTGAAAGACGACACGTACACCGGGACCTTACGCAGCCCTCGGTGCCAGGTCGTTCTCGTCCCGCAGGCGACGGCCTTTCAGCTGGATCAGTCTCGATGCGGTGTCGGTGAGGCGCTTCATCGTGACGTACTGCGAGCGAGTGAGTTCAAACCGCGCAGTCGTGTCGATGCAGCACAAGGTTCCCACCGGCATCTCGGTGGACTCGTCGGTTGTTGGCACCGTCACCGGAAACCCCACGTAGTACCGGATACCGAGTTGCTTTACTGCTTCAATCGCATGGAAGCGCACGTCTGCTTCGGGGTGGGTCGCCACAAACGGCTTGGTCGTCAGCACAGTGTGTTGGCACATGGTTTGTTCGCGCGGGACTGCAGCATGACAGAAGCCGGGATGTGTCGCTGCTAGGATGTGGTTGTGCTTGACGCCCATGACTGTCACAAACGATTCCGAGCATCCGGTGGCTCGGACAGCAAGTTGGCACAGTAACTCGAGGTCCTGGACATTGCAGGCGTCGTCAAATGAATCAGGTGCGACCAGGGGTGCAAGTTGGTAAGCAAGCTGGAGGAGTCCCGTGTCTGTGATCAACTTGAGTCGCTCGTTATCGTGGCTTGGTATCACACTCTGAGGAGGATTCGCCACTGGGTCGTCCGGTAGGTCGATTGTGTAGGCTCGGCGCTCGGCACTAGCAAGTACGCAATTCTCCAGTCCGGGCAGTCTCTGAAGATAACTTCCGAGCTCCTTTACAGCAAGATTATCGCCGAGCTCTTCGTAGTCGATGTCTTCATCGTCATCGCTATAAACGCTGCTGTCATAGTCGCTGTCGCCCTCGGATTCGCTCTGTCGGAGTAGAGTGCGGACGACAGACACTACTGCAGCTCGATCAGCTCCAACCGGCGCTTCCATCAGCGATGCCGCAAGGAAATCTACCAACAGAGGCGCCGGTGACGAGTCCGGCGAGTCTTCGACAACTCTCACGGGACCGCGGTGGTTGCTGCCACTTGATGCACACACTTCAGAGTAATCGCAAGCTTTGACGCAGTGGTTGCATCTGCTGCAAACCACAATGGCCGCCACTTTGCCGACGCCACTCTCCATGTACTCGGCGCTCCAGCAGTCCAAGCACACGCGATATCCACAGAGGTAGCATCGCCTGGTGTCCATTCTCAAGGAGCGGGCACTTCTCTTTGCGAATGCCGACGCTGCCAGCGCGATGGACAGCTTGACTGGAGCCAAACTGTGCGTGCAGCACGGACAACGAGCATTCGAGACTTCGATGGCGTCGAAGTCAGCGGGTACTTGCATTCCAAATCTTCGTCTTCGAATGAGTTCGGGGAGTTTGGTCACGCCACGAGCCAATGCTAATAGTCGTCGTCCCTGAGCTTTGGCATCGATGCTGTCTGCAGGAGTTCAATACTCCCGTTCGTACTGAAGCTCGACGCTCGACTGCTACAGCGAGTCGACACGCTGGTGAAACTGCTGTAAGCGTTAAGCTCCAAGCTTTTCAAGGGGTTCTCGAACCACGCCTTGAACACGACCCGCAGACCCTTGCGGTTCGGGAGTTTGTCGACCAGATACGAAGCGTTCAAGCCGTGCAGTTGGTTCACTCGAGCATCGTCTCTCACAATGCGACCTGGCGTCGGCTCTCGAGGAGGGAGCGCACACTGGGAGATCGTGAAGCCGTCGTGGTCTTTCTTCCGCTGGAAAAACTCAAAGAAGCACCACTGCTCGTTGTGTGTGAACATTGTGGTGCGCATGAAGCTGCAGGTTTTGACCGTCAGCTGCTCCTTGTCATCGTTGTGGTCACAAGATCCCTCATCAACCTTTCGACAGCATGGCACGTCACGGTCGAGAGAGCCGAACACAAACTTCTTGGAGTACAAACCCTGCATTGTGGTGGTGAAGTCGGCGTCCGAGCCGGACCGCAAGACACTTGCCATCTCTTCTAGACTAGCGTCTAACCGGCCCGCACACATGACTTCTAGTCCTGGTAGTTGATCCCCAACTTGAACGTCTGTGACGCGGTGTTTAAACACGACGAATCGGTCGACAGCTTCCACTCGTCCCCACGGTCCCCCACTTTCAGGTCCAGCCGACATAGCTTCGAAGTCGACGTTCATATGAACATCTCGAGCTCGTTGCAGCATTTTCGCATCGGTCGGCGGCTTAAGGGCTTGGTAGTTTTTACGGAGTCCAAATCGTCACTCGCTTGAGTCGAAAAGGACGGAGCCGGACTGCGTAGGCCCGTCAAATATTGTGAACCTCCCCTCCCGCGGTGACGACGCTTGTTGGCCTCCTCCATCATGCTTCTCATCTTGCTAAAAGCCATCGGTGTTCGAGTATGAGAAACTTGGTCGGTCCGTTTCCGATTGCGTTGTGTCGACCGCGGCGACAATGGAATAAAGCGCCGATCGTCAGTGTGGGCAGCAACTGGAGTTACGCCAACGGAACAGCTCACGCCGCAACATTGTTTCTTGGCTATGGACTGTTCCTCCGCCGGCCACTTTCGTCTTGAGCAGTCAGAGGCCAGTGCTCAAGTTACTTGTGAGGGTGACAGCTTTTTCGTGTCAGCTGACGGCTAGTTTCCAGATTTCCACACACCAAACGTTGCCGGCCCATGTGATCAAGCTGGCCGCAATATCCAAGAGGCCATTTAATCGTTGCTGCTTCGGCAGTTGCTGTTCGAGGCCCCGAAATCGTACGTTGGAGATGGAGGATAGTCCGTACACGGTACTCTCGAGTCACCTGGAAGATGTGGTGTCAGTCTCACAGTCAGAAGGTTCAAGAGCTGCCTTTGACCGTAGCGGATTGTGACCAGTCTCCACCCGGTCAGCGGGAAACATTTTTCCAGGCTAGGCCCCGCCTAATGCGCTGTGCTTTAGCACCCCCATCGATTGGAAGCGCATGAAACAGTCTATAGCGTCGTATTTTGTTTTCATTCATGGTCGCCATCGCATTTGTTTGAAGAATATACAGTGATGCTGTGCTGGTTCTGGAGGTTTATGAAGAGGTGGGCGACTTCGGCTTCAACGGTTTGGGGGCGATATTAATTCGCCCAGATACTTCTGAAAACGATACTGAGCGCGATAGCTGCAGGTTCATTCCTGACGAGGGACTTGGAAGAGCATCCTACCCAGCAAACGAACGGTAAAATAAATCGCTAACGTCACGTACAACGAGATAAATGTCTTGCTTACCGAAGTAACGTGAACGTTTAGCGGCTGCATGTGAGGTGCTTGGTTTGAGGTTTCTGGGAGGCTGTGATACCGGTGAAGAGATGGATGCCCCGACGGCCCAACGTTGGCCATATCACTCGCAGCAACTGCTGCTCCCACGTGTGAATAATGCAGACGCGTGGTCAGCCACGTCGCTTCCTGCTGCAGACGATCACGGTCTCTCTCCATGTCGTCGCGTTCTCTCTTCAGAGCCTTGATTGCCGAGATCGTCTCCTGCAAGATCGACGTCTTGCGCAATCGACTCGAAAGTCCCAGCAACTGCACGAGATCCACAAACTGCAAGCTCTGTCAGCTCAACTTAAAAAAGCATAGCAATATTTTAAACACACCTTGACATTCACTTCTTGACGACGTAGTTTCTCTCTCGACTTCTTCATCAAGCCTCGATCTTCGGGAGCAGAACCACTTCTAGACCCACTGAATCATCCACAACATTCATCAGATTTTTTCCGCTGTGCAATACGCGGCTCCGTACCGTTTGGACGAGTCCGGAGTGATGATCGAGTCGCTGTCTTCATCACTTACACTGCTCCAAATGGTACGGCACTGGGTAGCAGAGGCTGAGCCACTACGACCACCAACTTGAGCTACGGGTCTACTCATTACAAGTGGAGGACGGCGTTCGTTTTGGTTCGACCTGGAGCTCTGCATGAGCGAGTCATAGTCCGACTTGAAGCCCAGACCGGTCTCGAGCCCGTCCCCAGGCCTGAAAAACTCTGCAAAACTGGATGGCGGCGACGTCACTTGGCTGGGAGCAGCTCGGTCTCCGATATCCGACGGCTCGGGACAAGGCTGCTCCTGGCTGCTGTAGCTCAAGGAAAAGCTCGACTGGTCGGCTCTGCGGGTCGATTGCTGCTGGAAATAGCGACCCAGGTCCTCGATCTGGTCCACGGATCTGCTGGGGTCCATCTCGAGAGCGAATATCGTGAGTTTGGCCTGTTTCTAGCAAGATACTTTGGGGGGTCAGCACCGAAAGATTTTCAAACTTACGTGTGGATAACACGTGGGAAGTACAGGTAATCATCACGCAGTTTTCTTGCCAGGAAGCTTAAGCTCTTGAAAGCGTCCGGAAAAGGGAGTATCTCGCAACAAGGATTTTTTTAAAGAATAACACATATTCATAGCATTTTCACTATTTTATTTTGTGGATGTCTGTATGATATCGTGCTATGAAGTCGAGAAAGCTATCATGGCCATTTGCAGGCCCCTAATTAATCAAAGTGAAAACACCCTAGCATTTCCGTCTTCAAACAAGTTTTTCCTATCAACTCCATTCTCCTTTTTTCTTTAGTAAAAAAAAATATAGCTAGCACCACAAAATCAAATTTATAATCGTACACATAATCTTCCCGAACAACAACTCCTGCGATCTTGCATTGTCACGGCGACGGCTCGCTCGTGTCAAACCAACGGCGCAGAATGACACAGCGACCCCACCGGCGGAAGATCTGCAATGTGCGGCTCGCAGTCACTCGCAGCAGGCTCAGTGAAGAGTCTTCGGGATCCCCCATGAGAAGGTTTGACCGTCCCCAGACGAGAATTTGCGGTGTGGCGGTCAAGTCCTTCCCCAATGTCGGTCCCTTATGGGAGTGAGAACCCCGAGTGCTTCAAAAGCCAACATGTCAAGGCAACTCCTTTGACGACCCGCTCCAATTGGAGGAAACTGGTGTTGGTGAGTGTGGGGACGGTGCTGTCTGTTGGAGGCGCGCTCGTCATGTACGAAGACTGGGATTCATTCTCGAATCGCTTCGTGCCGTCGGCCATCAACTTGGCAAGTGCATCGACCGACATGGGCCTGTTGAATTCCGGTCGGGAGATCATGATCCGCGTCGTTGGAAAGAACAACTTGTGCATGGACGATGGCGGAGGTCACGCCAATGGCGAGACCAACTTTGTCAGTCAGGCCTGCGACCCCAACAGCCCCAACCAGATCTTCAGATACGACAACAAAACCAACAACTTCCGCATCGCCAACAAACCGGAGATGTGTCTGGATGACTCCGGCAGTATGAGTTCTGGGAGTGCTCCCATGCATCTGTGGCAATGTGTTCCGACCCACCCCAACCAGCAGTTTGTGGTGGAAGCGGCCACCTCGATGATCCGCAATCCGAACAAGCCCAACTTGTGCATCGATGACGGTGGCGGGACGGCTCCGGGTCAAACGATTTACGCCTTGACCACGTGTGGCAGTGACACTCCAAACCAGCGCTTCGAGGTGGTCGCACCTGCTGCGATTGCTGAAGAACTGAGAAAGGCTCGCGCTGCTGCTGGAACGCAAACTGCGTTCGACCTTCTTAACTCTGGCCAAGAGATTATGATTCGTATGAAGGGGAAGAAGAACCTCTGTGTGGATGACGGTGGCGGCTATTCCAATGGCGAGACTAACCTTGTGGGCCAAGCGTGTGACCCGTATAGCCCCAATCAGATCTTTAGGTACGACGCGAAGACGCGCAATTTCCGTATTGCGAACAAACCCCAAATGTGCTGGGACGACTCCGGTAGCACGAGTTCTAGGAGCGCTCCCATGCACTTGTGGCAGTGTGTCGTGACTCACCCAAACCAGCAATTTGTGTATGAACCGGAGACGCTGTTGATTCGCAACCCTGATAAGCCGAATTTGTGTGTTGACGACGGCGGAGGATCCACACCAGGCGAAACGATAATCGCCCTGGCGACGTGTGCTGCAGGTAGCAGCAGCCAGAGCTTCGAAGTGGTCTCGCCGGCTACGATGGTTGCCGAGCAGGAAAAAGCTCGCGTCGCAGCGGGAACCCAAGCCACTTTTGAGCTCCTCAACTCGGGTCAAGAGATCATGATTCGCTTGAAGGAAAAAGACAATTTGTGCTTGGACGACGGCGAAAGTTACTCCAACGGCGACACCAAGATCGTCGACCAAGCGTGCGATCCATACAGTCCAAACCAAATCTTCAGATATGATCCCAAGACGCGCAACTTCCGTAGTGCGAACAAACCCGACATGTGCTTGGACGACGGAGGGAGTTCGAGTTCTGGCTCAACGCTGATGACTATGTGGCAGTGTACCGTGACGCATCCGAACCAGCAATTTGTCGTGGAACTGGACACAATGTTGATTCGTAACCCTGATAAGTCTACTTTGTGCGTCGACGATGGCGGAGCATCGACACCAGGAGAAACGAGATACGCTCTGGCGACGTGTTCTGCTGGCAGCAAAGCCAGAGTTTCGAAATCGTCTCCCCTGCAGAGGTAGCAGCAGAGCTGGGGAAGGCTCGTACCGCAGCTGGAACGCAAGCCCCAGTTGACCTACTCAACTCCGGACAGGAGGTTATGATCCGTATCAAGGGAAGGACAACGTGTGCTTGGACGACGGTGGCGGTCAGTCCAATGGTGCGAGTAAGATCACTGATAACGTGTGCGATCCTACAAGCCCTAACCAAGTCTTCATGTATGATGCAAAGTCTCACAACTTCCGCAACGCCAACAAACCAAACATGTGCTTGGATGATGGAGGCAGCATGAGTTCCGTGTCAGTGCCGATGACGTTGTGGCAGTGTGTCCCGACGCATCCGAACCAACAATTTGTGTACGAGCCGGAGACTATGATGATTCGTAGCCCTCAGAAGGTTAATCTGTGTATTAATGACGGCGGAGGAGCGACACCAGGCAGCGCGCAGTTCTACTTGTCCACGTGCGGAGCCGACAGTCAGAATCAGCTTTTCGAGATAGTAGCCCTCTCAGACATGTCTGCATCACTGATTAAACCTGTAAACTTGGCAGCACTGCAAGATCCTAAGCAACTCCTCACGTCTGGAGCAGAGATCATGCTTCGCGTCCAAGGGAAAAACAACTTGTGTATGGACGACGGTGGCGGTCGCTCCAACGGCCAGACCAAGTTTGCTGATCAGACGTGCGATCCAAACAGTCCGGACCAAATATTCACATACGATGCACAGGCGCGCATGTTCCGTAGTGTGCACAAGCCAGGAATGTGCTTAGACGATGGCGGCAGTTCGGGTCCTGCCACAACTCAAATGCACTTGTGGCAATGTGTCCCAGATGCACCGAATCAATGGTTTGTGGTGGACGCAGACACAATGATGATCCGGAACCCAGCGAAGCCCGGTTTGTGCATCGACGACGGCGGAGGAACCGACCCTGGTCAGTCGAGATACTCACTAAATACTTGCCAAAGTAATAACCCGGACCAGAGTTTCGAGGTGGTTTCTGCAGCGGTAATGGACAACGAACTGAGAACGACTCGCACTGCAGCGGGGACGCAAGCAGCGATCGACCTTCTCAACTCCGGACAGCAAGTTATGCTTCGTGTCAAGGGGAAGAACAACTTGTGTATGGACGACGGCGGTGGCCACTCGAACGGTGAGACCAAATTTGCTGGCCAAACATGCGACCCAACTAGTCCCAATCAGATCTATTCGTACGATTCCCAAGCACGAATGTTCCGTAATGTGAACAAGCCAGGAATGTGCTTAGACGACGGCGGCAGTTCGGGTCCTGCCACAACTCAAATGCACTTGTGGCAATGTGTCCCAGATACGCCGAATCAATGGTTTGTCGTGGAGCCAGATACGCTACAGATCCGCAGTCCTGGAAAACCTGGGCTGTGTATTGACGACGGTGGGGAAAACGATCCTAACGAATCGAGATACTCGCTGAACACCTGCCAAGCTAACAATCCAAACCAGCAATTCGAGGTGGTCTTTCCCGTGGATATTGCTGACCAACTGCGCCAAGCTCGTGTCTCGGCTGGCACTCAAGACGAAGTTGACCTTCTCACGTCCGGCCAAGATATCATGCTTCGTGCACGAGGTAAGAACTTGTTGTGTATGGATGACGGCGGTGGTCGCAACAATGCGGAGACCGTATTCGCGGGCTTGACGTGTGATCCCGAAAGTTTAAACCAAATCTTCAGATACGACCACAAGGCACACATGATCCGTAGCGTAAGCAAGCCGGGAATGTGCTTAGACAACGGGGACGCCTCGTCAATGCGTCTATGGCAGTGCACTCCAAATACACCGAACCAGTGGTTCGTAGTGGAACCGGATACGATGTTGATCCACGGCATGGGAAGCAAAACATGTGCATTACCGACGGCGGAGGAATCACGTCAGCCGCTACGCCTTACACTCAGGCTACATGCGACGCTAGTAGTTCCGATGAACAGTTTCAGGCCGTCTCTCCTGCTGCAGTCGCTGCAATGTTAAAAAGGCTGGGACCGCAGCTGGAACTCAAAACGAGATCGACCTTCTCAACTCGGGACAAGACCTTATGCTGCGTATTCAGGGGCAAAAGAGTCTGTGCTTGGACGACGGTGGTGGTCGCAACAACGCCGAGACCACGTTTACCGATGCAACTTGCGATCCGAACAGTCCAAACCAAATCTTCAGGTACGACGTCAAGGCTCGTATGTTCCGCAGCGTCAACAAGCCAGGCATGTGCTTCGACAGCGGAAACGTGAACGGCATCTACTTGTGGCAGTGCGTGTCGAATACTGCCAACCAGTGGTTTGTCTTGGACCCACAATCAAAGATGCTCCGAAGCCCAGGAAGCCCAACTTGTGCGTCGCCCAAACTGGTGCCGCCATACCTGGTGTGTCAGTGTATTCCCTACCAACATGCGATCTTACTGCCCCGAACCAACGCTTCGAGGTGGTGTCTCCTGCGTCAGTAGCCGATGCCTTGCAAAAGCTCGTGCTACGGCTGGAACGCAAGAAGCTTTTGACCTTCTCAATTCCGGACAAGAGGTCATGCTTCGCGTCAAAGGGAAGAACAACTTATGCATGGATGACGGCGGAGGTCACTCGAACGGGGAGACCGAGTTTGTCGACCAGACTTGCGATTCGAATAGTCCAAACCAAGTCTTTCGATACGACCCGATAGCGCGTATGTTCCGAAGTTCCAACAAACCGGGAATGTGCTTGGATGATGGAGGAAGTTCGGGTTCTGGAACGACCAACATGCACTTGTGGCAATGTGTTCCGAACACGCCGAACCAATGGTTCGTGTATGAGCCAGATACTCTTTTAATTCGTAGCCCAAAGAAGGCCAATTTGTGTATTGACGACGGTGGCGCAATGTCCCCAGGAGCTTCGAGGTATTCTCTGAAGACTTGTGATGCCAACAGCGCGAATCAGCAATTCGAGGTCGTTTACGTGTCTGGTGGGTCAGTTCCAAAGGATTATGGCCCACAGCCGCAGCAATTCGAGATGGAAGGCGAGGTGATGGCCAAGGAACCTGTAGCGGAACCAGAGCTCTTTCTGAACGAGTTTATGCCTGGCAAGAAGCCTGTCGATTGGAACGAGCCAGCCATCACAGTATCACAACCTGCTGCGATGGAACCCAGTCCAAATCAGCCCCAACAAAACACAGAGAAGGTAGTTCTACTGTTAGGATGTCGGCACCCAACAGCGAAATTGGCGATCTTGATGAATTGATGGAACACAGTGCAGAGGCCCCTCCTGGTAACATCCCGGTGGTCTCCAATGCGGACACGTCCTTTGCCAACTACAGTGGAGACTGGAACCTGCTTGCGCCATCGAAAGAGACCATCAACCTGGTAAACACAGCCAACTCGCCGGAAGTCTCAGCCGCCCAGATCTTCCAGTACCTGCAGAATGTCAAAGACCGTGCCGACATGGAGCACAACCTCATGCTGTACCGCTACAAGCGCACCTTCGAGTGCGCCAGCGCCGGTCTGCAGACGTTAGCGAAGGACTCGATCACGACGACCGAGTACGACGTCTTGGTGCGCTGGATGTACGAGCACTGCGCAGCAGGTAGCACAGAGATTAAGTCCACTGGTAGTTCCCTATCTAGCAGCGAGACGAATGATCCAGACGCGGCTCCGCTGGTGGAGGACAACTCGTCGGATGTGAAGCGGCAGTACATGACCAAGACGGAGTTTTACTACGAGATCAAGAACCACTTTACGCAGCAGAATGACAAGATCTTGGGCAGCGCTGCAGCGGACAATCTGCGCTCAGAGACGACTAAGGAGAAGGAGCAGAAGCTCAAGGACTGTATGGACGCGGCTTCGTCTCAATTTGGGTTTAATGCTGCGGACACAGGTACAGACGCAGATCGGATGGCCAAACTGAAGGAAGCAATCAACTGGGTAGACAACGAGTGTATGGCTTCGTAAGCTGCACGTCAAGGAAGCGGGATGGTGTACGAAAGGCGTGTGCGGCGGATCTGTTCATTGATTCATTGACCCGTGCCGGAAGGGGTGAAAATTGATGTGTAATCTTGTTTTAAGAACATTTCAGACAACGTTCTTGATGTTGTTGGGGGCGTGGCGCACACGGCGCAATGAATAAAGCTCTGGATTGCTGTACCTCCGAATCCAGGGTATGGAGTGGAGGGTCAAGTTTACCACTGCTCCCTTCGGACTGCTCCGTTGGTTTCACCTTCCACGCATCGTCTCAAAACCTATTTTCCACGCGTGTGTTGTTGATGGTCCTCTATTATTTGTTGTCTTTAACTAAGAGATGTCCACGCGTCCGTTGAAAATATTCTCACAGGAGAATGACATCCGTCCTGTAAGTTTGTCCACTGGCCATACAATAAAATTAGCCGTCGAGGGAACTGTTTGTGAGCCAATTCATAAACAGTTCCCGATAGGATTTCCCAGCGCCTCAACCGCCGAACTCAGAACAAAACGAATGCTGTCACGGTCACCAGCGCCAAAGCGCCCTCCGGTCGCGAAACGCGGGCGTGTTGGATCAATCCTCAAGAGGCAGGGCGCGACTAGAAATTTGCACGCAACGGAGAACAAGGCTCGCAACCACCACGCGATGCTACAGCGATTTCACCTCCGAAAGACGTCAGACCATTTCGACTATGGAGGTACTAAAAAGGTCCTTATCGACAAGGCCTCTGGCAGACTGAAGCCCCGCTTTTCCTTTCGCCGAACCATGAGCTCATGGATCGGTGCAAAAGCACGGCAACAAGCTCTCAGCGCGCTGACATCGATCATTACACCGAGAAGCTGGACCGCCACAGTTCACGGCGTCTCGGTGCTCGGAGTGTACCATTTCCTGCTCATCTATCTGCCATTCGGCCTAACCTATTATCCTGGAGGATCTCACGTCACGACAATCGTCGCACTTTTTCTCGAGATGTTCTTCCTGGTCGACTTGTTGCTCAACTTGAACACTGCCTACGTGCAGCACGGTGTTTTGGTGACGTCGCGGAGGAAAATCGCGCGCAAGTACCTCCGTGGGTGGTTTCTTTTTGACCTGCTCTCGGCTCTTCCCATCCAAGCGCTGCATTGCCTTGCCACCCACGAATTGGGGCACATCTTTCCGAGTGTCCGGTACGTGCAGCTTACACTAATTGTTCTTCGGGTCCTACGGGTTTCTCTTCTTGAGATGAACGTTTTGCTTGCTCGGGTCGTGCACCTCGGGAAGCACTTCTCGGAATGGGCTCGTTATTCGCGATATTCACACCTTCTGGGCGTGGCGCAGCTCATGTGGCTTGTTTTGTTGGTTGCCCACTATATGGCTTGCCTGTGGCACACCGTGGCAAATTACGACTTGGTCGAGAAACACACGATGACCATTGGAGAACAGTACATTGCCGACTACTACTACGCCGTCAGTCTCATTCAAGGCCAAGGCAATACAACTGGAACATGGAGGGAAAACCTTTTCTCCAGTGTCGCCATCATCGTGGGATCCGTCATCCTCGCCATCGTGTTCGGTAATGTGGCCGTGCTCGTGGATAATTTCAACGCCAACAGCACCAATTACCACCGTAAGATGGAAGCTGTGTTTGCCACGATGGAGAAAATGGATCTTCCTTTGCAGCTTCGGGAAAGAGTGAACGACTACCATAAACACGTATGGCGTCAGTACGAGGCCTTGGACGGCAATATCAACCAGTTTCGAGATGAGCTAACGCACACGTTAAAGATCGAGCTTGGCCTGTGCAGACACATGGATTTGATTGTACAGGTTTCGTTTTGGACAGACTGCACGCCAGACTTTCTCACGCAGATTGTTCTGAGCCTGGGCGTTCGAGTGTACATGCCGAACGACTATGTGGTTCGTCGTCGCGAGATTGGCGACACGATGATGATGATTAACCGTGGATGCCTCAAATTATCAAAGCCATATAACAATGGCAAAACGTACGATGAAAATGCAACAAGTAATGTGGCAATTGGACCTGTGCTTGCGTCGCAACACGTTTCTGAAACAGTGGACGCACAGAGAGAGGGTGGCCGTGAAGACGACAGCGACGATTTGTACTCGGATGATGGCCCACAAGTTGCTTTTGGTGGAGACCTGTTTGGTAGCCAGATGGAACGGAGACGCAGCTCTGAAAATGCTAACTTGAACGACTTCACGGACATACAAAGATTTCGCCGGATTTGTCCACAAAGACCCAGCTACCCAACTGGTCACGGTCCAAAGAAGCCTAAAAGATACACGGAGTATTTGTATCCTGGACAAAGTTTTGGAGAGATGAGTCTTCTCATGAACTACAAGCGAACTGCGAACATTCGAGCTCTGACGTTTGTCGAGATGTGCGTCCTAGATCGGAAGTCATTTCAGACCATTATATCGCGCTATCCAGAGGACAGACGACGCGTGCTTACGAAAATGCTCGAGAGCTGTATCGCAAAAAAATATTCCGTTACCGTGGGAAAACATCATTGAAGCGATCTCTCAGAAGCGGCGAAACACTGGTTGCGAAGATAGCTCGTATGCCAGTGTCACTGCAACCATGACTGCTGCAGAGGCGGCGGGGATTTTAGTGGAATCTATCGATGTGAACATCCCAGACGATTCGATCAAGTACGGCTTCCAGAGTTTTAGCCAAGAGTTTATCGAGGACGCGTCCTTGGATAAGGCAAACGCGGCGGATTCTACTATCAGTAGCACTTTGCAGCATCGGTACAGTGCGCAGTGTACACGCCGGGGCTCGAGTGCTGACAGCAACGATAAGACCAGTGAATTACCTGAGGCGGGATCCAATAGTTCGAGTTCCGACAGAACCCTGAACAATTTGCTTATTCTCGTTCAAAGCATGGCGAACAACATGGAACGGCTACAACAAGATGTCAATGAGTTAAAACGCCGAGATCATTGCCAGTGTTATCGAGATCAAGAATCGTCACTGCCTTCGGAGTATACCAGTGCAGCATCTCCTCTATATCTTCCTATCCATAGCGCAGTTTTACCCGATGACACGATTACTAGATTTTCTCCCTTGAAAGACGATCAGCCCGCCCTACATCCCCGAAAGGCGTTCCTTGTCGCCATTCCTCACATTCTATCACCAGCTAACGGAGATGGCTTGAGAGAAAGCGAGAAGAAAACATCAAGTCGATATCAAAAGAGCAGAAGTTACGCGCAAGGCAATCCATGCGAAACCGAGGAAGTTGCAGAATTTGCCACTCCTCCGAAACCAGAGCGCAGTGCTCAGCCATTGACCTTACCACGAGAACAAGAGTATTCGTCGACGAAAGATACCGGTAGCAGTAAAGCGGCTCTAGTCAAACCTTCACAAACGCAAACACTTGCAGATGCCTTGTGGAAACGCACCAATCACAGCGGTGATATGTTGAAGTATTCGGAAGAGGAGCGGAATGCGGCAAGACGGAAGCGCCAAATTCGATCTTGTCACAGTTTACCTGCTGATGCTCCAGTCGGAACACAAGCCACTATCAGCCCCCAACATCATAGTTCTCTGGTTCGCCAGATGTCCGTTCCTACATATCAAGAATAATCCGCTTTGCGTTGACACAGAACGAAAAAATTAATTAAAATGAGTTGATTAACACTTTAGCGGATTTCTCGTCTAAGCTGCTTTATCTCGTAGCATCAGATTTATCGTTGAGGAATCCAAATGGTGTGTTGCTCTAGAGCGATAGCATTAATGTCTTTAGGCGGTTCGAAGCCCAATTGACGTATTATCGACAGTATTGCCGATTCGTCGTAATGGAGTTCAGCTGCGTGTTGGTAGATGAATTGGTAGTGCATTTTGAAGGAGCACATCATTCCTGGAATGCTTGGAGTTTCGGTTGGGGCCTCTCTGAACAGAATGTCATTTCGTAGTCTCCATGTTGCATGGAATATGATCGCCGTGTGCACTCTCCATAGAAGAAGGAGTACCTTACCATTTTCTCGCCAACTTGTTCGCAGGTCTTGTGTTGTGGGGAAGAGCAGAAGCCGCCAAGTCAATCGAGTTCTGAACGCCCGACGCCAGGGCTTGTATACGTGTTCCCACATCGATGTAAGCGATGTGCATTTGAAGAAGCAATGTTGTACTGTTTCAATCGCTTGACACCCAGGGCGTACACATTGCTGAATTGTCGGGTTCAACGATTTCAAGAAATATAGTCTCGAGCCGACGGTAATATCACCGCAATATAGTCGTAACATCACATCATGAACCACTGGAAGTACCAGTCCTCGCAGTGCTAGTACTTTTGACAGCGTTTGGTGAACACGTCGCCGTGGGCATCCCAAATCCTCAAGTGGATGGTGCTCCAGCGCAGGTGCTTGTTCAAGCAGCTTACCCCAGTCCTTTTTCCGTAGTTTTGGAAAGAATCGTACACTTGGCGTAGTAATATTGGCACTGCTCACAGATAATCCGTGAATCGGAGGTGTGTTTGTTGCATTTGCCGCTTGGATCTCTCCTGGATGAGGTTGAGGTAGAATTCTTGACATAACTTCTCTCAACTGTCTGTAGAGACGAAAAATATCCGTAAGAACAACTTCAGATCCGAGTATCGGATGAAGCGTTGAACATATTCTGGCGAAGAACGCGGCCGATGAAGGCCAGTAATGATTTTCATCCAGAAAATCGGCAAAACAGTCCAGCTTTTTCTCCGCAAGTGCACGACACAAGCGGCCAAACTTGGTGGTACCTGACCCCAATGGCGTCGAAGTTTGTGTTAACTCTCTGGAGTGCCACAGATGGAATTCGGATGACTTATTCCACCATATTGGACTGTACAATGCATATTGCACTTTTTGAGTCTACTGACTTGTAGCGCCGATCGTTGTGGCCAATTTATTCTGTCCCAATCGCGCAGAGTTCGCCGCCACCACAGTGGCATCATTGTTGCTCTCCAACCGACACAGAACGAAAAAAAATGGACACTTATTGAGGATTTCAACATTCGTCGTGTGAAGATAAATTGAACTGACGACGGTAAACTATTGAATAGATTCATCAAAACCTTCGTTTTCGGTCGCATGGTGTATTCGATTTGGCTCGATCGTGATAAGTCTTTCGGTGACCGCTCGTCGTCCTCAAAATGTTTTCCCGAGACTCGATCATTTACTTCCCTCACACTTCCAGGTGGTTGGGAGTTTCCATTTTTGGCTTGATTGTTTGGAGTTTCTCCTGGACAAACATTACACCGTCTATACAGTAAGAATCTGAGGATTTCGGTCACATTCGGGCAAAGTTTGTGTTGTCGTAGTATCTTGTTTCACAGTCAAATTGATCGAGGGAAGGTGAAGTTACTCCTAACAAGTATTGACATTTTTAGTAGTCAATTTGCGACTTCCTCTCCTCGTCGATCTTTACTTGCACCCGAGCCAGCACTGAGCTACGTTTTCAGGTGTTGGTGGTACTGGAGGAATTTCATTTTTCTGCAGATAGTTGACGCAAATTTACCCACAATTGCTACCGTTGTATCCGAAGCTTTGGGCCTTGTTGGTGATACATACGAAACTGGAGGAGGGATCCCCAATGTATAGCAAAACGGGTCGTAGGGTTTAGATTTGCAGATTGCACTCTCTGAGAAAGCCATTGCAACACCAAGCACCACGCTTATTCACCACGAAAGCCTTGAGTTTTTAAAGTGCTTTCAGATCAGGAAGAGAATCGATTGTCGCCAACGAGATCAGAGCCGGCCGCTCCAAGTTGGATAGAATGTCGAATTCAGGTAGTTCAATCAGAGATACCAAGAATTCTATCGTCAGAGTCTTGAGGTTGCTGAGCCCTTTGAAAGGTGGGAGATGACCTAATGCATGTGCATCCCCAGATAAATGATGCCAGAGAAGGCATGGCGTCAAATAAGTCTCCTGGAAGTGGTACCAGCGAGTGGTTAGAGGTGCCTACGATATATCTACAAGTTTCATAAAGGGGTGTCAGACAGAAGGAAATATTCACCCAGAGATACGTATCACAGCTCCGCGTATCCCTTTGTCCAAGGCGGTAGTACCGCAGTCTGGGTGTGCACAAGCGCCCTGGACACCTACCTTGTTAGAAATAAGACGGATAGTAGATTTTCCCCATAAACTTACAGATGCTTCATGTGCTGGCAGCGTCGCAGCTTCTCCGGGAATACTGGGAGGTCCCGATTGATTAAACGGATTGTCTGGAGATTTCCTGTAGTTGCGAGTTGAATGACTTTTCCGTCACATCCCTCACGTTCATCCACTCCTCATAGGACTTCGGAGCCAGATCTTCGTCGACAAGAGTCAGACACGGACATTAATTCAGCAAACCCTTTTTAATGCTGATCCATTTGTAAAACATCCAGGTTGATGTCGAACCTTTGACGATCGATTTTGAAACTAGCAAGAGAAGAGACGACTGTGAGGAATGGATATCCATCCGACGGCAACAAGAACGTCAAATCTAAAACGCAATAGGCTAGCGTTACCTAGTGATGACACTGAGCAACAAGAAGCCTACATGATATCAGACAGCACTTCGGTCAGCTCAGTGAAAGTATCTGGAGCAAACATCATGGAGACACAAGCAAGAGCATTTGCCATAACAACCGTTAAAAAGGTAACAGCAAGGACAATTGGCGAGTCAGCCTCTAGAATTTGCTGCTTCAGCACTGCCTCAGCAGTCAGATCCACGAATTTAATTTCAATTCTCTACAACAAAAGAATCTACGAGGTGAGAAAGCTTTTCAACATAGTCTGGGGAAAATATGGTACGACAATTTTGAGTGCAGCGCTGTCATCCTGCACGAACGGAGCGATGAGCCTCACTGCGGTGGCGATTAACTTGTTGTGTGGTCGGTCTGCAGCGCCACGTGCGATATCCGCACGCAAATTCTCTTTCATGAAGTCGATCCGCGACAAAATGGACAAATTTCGACAGCTACCTTCGCTTGCGGCGGTAGAAGATCTTGCCCAGGATGAGTCTGTAAATGGCTGCCACGACCAAGCGCCCACATACTGCCAGCCACATGCGGGGTGGTCTAACAGCCAAAACGAACCATCGTCGAATTGCTGAGACTTCATAACCCAATTGACGGTGTCGTTCGGTTTTCTCTCAAGAAGCACGAGCCAAAACGTCCATCCCAAGCACACACGTGCAATCGCTCCCAATTTTGATTCAGCCACCCGCGTCTTGAGATTTCTTCGCTGGGTGAGCTTCTTGTGGCACTCTAACGATCTTTGGAAGTCGTCGTCTTTGGATCCATAGGCCGAGGTCTTGACAGGAAACACTTTCCTCTGGAAGCTTGTTGAGGAGACTGAGTCAGCCGAGGTAGGCCTCGATTCGGAAGCCACCACCAAGCTCCTTAGCGATCCCGCCCGAGGCTCGAGCGTGGATTTCGTCTTGGCGGAGCTACGAATTAGACTATTGACGCTTCTACGGATGGTCCTCGCAATTTGACTGAGTCATTTCGCACAGCAGCTTCCGTAAGGACTCACTTCAGGTTGGTGGCTCAGTACCAAATGACAAGTAGTCTAAAGTAATAAAAGGTGAAGACAAACCGTCCCAGTGCCAGCTCAGCGCGATTTCGCAATGTGCGTACTATTCAGATCCGATCTACTGACAATGCACTGCCCGATTATTGAAATCGTAGAACGGCTTCTGGACAACTTTAAAAGCGAACTCAGTCGATCACAGGGTTCGAAGATGAAAGCGCCCTTGGTCGGAACAGTGCATCAGCATACCTCGTCGGGGATTCCCGAGCTCCTTTCACTGGAGCTCTTGGTATTTGGAACAATCGACTTCGAGAAGATGGATTCAGTAACGACGCGTCGTATTCGCGTGCCAACTCCGCAAGCGACTGCATTGATCGACTGTGCCTGCGCTGGAAACCCTCCCGATGCGGATGCTGCGCTATCTGTCTTTGGGTAGAATGCGATGGTGTCGGGCTCTGTCGTGGTAATTTTTCTTGGAACAGCTTCGTCGTCGAAGCAGCTTTATGAAGCTGCTGAGGCCGACGTTGCTGTTTCAGTTGGATTGAAGGTAGATGTGACGCGGAAGTTGTTGCGTGAGCACGAAAGAGTTGGTCGGCGTAGTGAGTCGGTGACACTGGTTGGTCTTGGGAATCTTGAGAGACTGCCGACCTCAATCCCACCAGGGACCCCATTCGCTGCAGCAGCCTCGGCCGCGTTCCCATTGCGGTAGATAAGGAGTATTCGGCGTGTCCGCACCAGGTGCAGGACGTTTTCGGGTTGCTTGCGCAGCTTCCGATGGCTCGATTGTTGCTCGTTGGGCTTGTAGCAGCTTGAAGCTGCCATGCAATTCTTTCACGACCTGCAAAATGGCGACTTCACGTTCTTCAACTTGGCGCAGACGTTCTTGCCAGGACAACGTTTGCTTACTTTGAGGGTCGTCTTGGTGGTGGTCACTAGGCACGCGTGGAGAATTGCTACACATGGACTTCGACGTGGAGTCACCAGTAAACTCTGACGAAGCTGCTTGGTGGTGCTGGTTGGAATTGTTCTCGACGATCTCGGGCTGTTCGCGCTGGTGACGCCAACGCTCACGCATTTCAATTAACTGTTCCCGAACGTCGCCACCAATGCCGAATTTCAAAGTGGGATCCTTCATTTCGACATTGATTGCCAGGTAAACCCGCTCGGCTGCTTGGCGAGGTGTCAGCGATTGCGGAAGCAGCGGAGGGGTCCTACCCAATCTCAAGCACGCCTCGGCAATTGCCGTGGGGCTATACACGTTTCGTACCATCTCGAGCAATGGGCAGCGATGCTGATTTTCCAAATAGTTTTCCATATACGATGTGAGCATGTTCACGACGACGCGCTGTCGATCGTTTGGGTACTTCGCGAGGAGACTCTGAAAGGTGTCTCTGGAGAGAACGCACATTTCTACGTGTGTGATCGCCCGCACATTGGTCGCTCGTGGGTAATTCATGAGCAGCGCAAGATCACCAAACGCTTGGCCTCGCGTAATCAAACTGAGTCGTACTTTCGCGTTCCGTCGACCGCCGTTCCTGTAGTACTGGTGCTGGGTAGCGTCCAGTTCATACGCAGACTGTCGGTGGCCGGTATTAATGCCTCCGAAATGTGTGTTCCCAGCGAGTCCACTTAGTACGGTGCCCGTCACGTTTTCAAATTGATGAGCTTCGCAGCTGAGCTCGCAATAGCCTCGATTCACCATGTAGAACGTATCGTCGATTTCCCCTGCCGCATGATGAAATCTTCCGGCAGATATACTCGCACGTCGAGACACAGCATCAGCTGCTTCTGGAAATTAGGCGTACACTCCTGCCAGAACGGCACGCACATGACGAGTTGCATGTACTTGAAGAGTACAACTTCGAGCTCAAGAGTGTGAGATAGCTCTTTAGAAAACTGGATGATCTCGCCGTCCAGACGCTCGTACTCATGCCATAAGTGTTCGTAGTACTTGTGGATGCGCTCACGCAGTGGCAAAGGAAGTTGGAGCTTAGCGGTCATTGCAACAACAGCCTCCATTTTGTCGCGGTAGTCAGTTGCACTTGAATTGAAGTTGGACACGAGCATGGCGACATGGCCGAAGACCAGTGCGAGTACTAAAGACCCCAGGAGAGAAGACAACGTCGCGAACAGGCTTTGGCTAGCAGTGTCAGTGGTCAAGCCTTGCCCTTGTAGTAACAGCAGCCCCGCGTAAAAATTCGTCAAGTATCGCTCACTCCATGTCGACGCGTGTAGCTCTCCCAGATCGTCGAGCAGCGCCGTCCAGATGCAAGCTATGTAGTGCACAATAACAATAACCCCACGACTACTCCGATGACTCGAAGGAGGAGGGAGTAGCGCGAGTAGGATAGCCAAGCCCAGAAGCCATGTCGGCTTCCTGACTGGCTCAAGCGCGTAAGCCAAACCACTCGTACCGTGCTCACTCCACGTGCTAGCCGCTCAGCACTTAGTAAGCCCAGCGCCGTATGCAACCAGGCGCCATTGACTTTTGCAGTGCAGGCGCGGACGATTATCAAAATCGCGAGAACCGCGTCGAACAGGAAGCTGCTCGTGACGTATCGCCAGGCGATGGCGCGATGAGAGTCCACCACAACTCCGGTCTTCGTCACGAAACTTGTGTGCAACGTAATAGTCATGTCGAGAGCTAACAGCACCCCCACGGGTACGTCTAGCCGAAAGACCGCTTTTTCGGTGGGAAACGCAAACCCCAACGGGAACAAGACGAGGTACAACGCTGTCGTCGCCGCAACCACCAGGTAGCGGGCTTGTGAAAAACTTGAAAAGGGTGAAATGGGCGTCGTCAGTCGAGATTTCCGGGCGTAAAGTGCGTCTCGACGTGTTTGTTCATTGTCGAATTCGAAGTCGTCCAAGACCTGGGACCCAGGAGGCGCGTGATCTGGTGGCTGCAAGTCGACCGTCGAGTTTGAACTCGAGCGACGTGGAGGAGCCACCAAGTCTGTCCAACTGGCAAAAGCGCTGGCGCGTCCATCAACCCCTTGCTGGACGGAATGAGCATTCGCTTGCCGTCTGACTGTTGAGACGGCGTGCGCTGCAGTTGCCGGATCTGGAACCGGATCACCATTTCTTCGTACGGGGTCTCCTTCTCGACGACCATCGAGGTGATGCTGTCATCACCCGTTGTAGCTTGCACTTTTCCGGCCGATCCAGTTCGATTCAACCCCGTGAGCTTCGGACTCAGCGATCTGGCAAGGTGGGGGAGTCCGCGTTGGGTGGAACTTCGTCGTAGTAGTCTAGTCACTGGTGCCGAGGCCTCGGCGAGCCCTTCTGTCGTCCCTTCTTGAATCGGTAACACAGGCCCGTGGGCTGAGTGCCTCCGCGCTATGACCTTGGACGATCGCTTTAGCACGATAGACGGCGGAGTTTCGAGGTGGTGCCTTTGACCTGCTGCCGGTGCTTCGCCTTGAGCAACTGGACTTTGGTAGGACGCGTGGGATGTGGCTTCGTCGTCGTCCATGCTGCTGTCGGGTTCGCGTCGAAAAAGCGGCTCGCGTGTGATTGTGCTGGATGCTGGGCCGTGGTTGGTCTCAGAGTGACCACCACGAACAAGGGTGTTCGCTTTTCGTGCTGCTATTGCATTTATAGCGGGTGTTTTGACTTCGCATCTGGCTAACGGAAACTCCTGCCGTGTAACACTGAACTACAACTAATCTGCAAGAGAAGAAAGATAAGTAGATCAACCAGTTAAAGGATAACCGTTGTTCGTGGTCTACAAGAGCTGCCATACAAGGCATAAAGCGTGTTTCCATGCTTTGGCTACCCGATCGCGATCCTAGTGGTGGGCATGAAGCGGCCCTGATTGTTCACACTTCCCCGCCCCAGCATCTTGGCTGGTATTTGGTGCAATTCCTTGTAACGTAGTTGCTGGAGGATAACGGACGACTGTGACGTGCTCACGAATTGGGAGCTGGAACTCCTGTAAGCCAACGTATATTTGATAGTTATTTGCCGCCCTTGGAGCAAATTGCAAGGTGAAGTTTCTAAACTAACTCGTAGTCGCTCTCGCGGACCACTAAGCCGTCCAGGGAGAGCTGTTGCTGTTCCAGTTGCTCAAGCTAGGGCCATACTCTCCTACTATTGAGAACGTATTCTCTGTCTACAGGACACAACGACGGCGAACTGCATTGTCGACGAATCGCGAACCAGACACTACCATGTATTAATACACCTGAAACGAACTAAAACTTGGATGGACTTTACAGGGTTTTCACAGAACATCACTTGACTGTAGATGAATTCCTACTGGTAGTTTGACTCAATATGCTCAACATCCCTTTGAGGCTGACGCGGGTCGCCCGTGAAAGGCGGCCATCTACGGCGCTTCGAGGCGGCAGCAACGCGCAACTACGATCGATTCTAGGATGGCTTACTGGTGCAGTTTTGGTTCACTAGACTACAATGTATCTACGGATTGGTCTTGCGATTGCAGCATGAAACCACTTTTCAACGTCAGTACTAGCTGCGATCGAGCACCAAACCTGGTGATCATGGCGTGGGGGTTCAAACAGCAATGTATTGTAGCAAAAGTGCGTTGTAGCATCGGCTTATGAACCACGCTTAGGAGCGAGTGCCCCAAAAGCTCATCGCCGAGGCACAGATTGCTGCGAGATGATTGAACCCCGAAGGCCATTCGTGTTGCAAGATATCGGCCTGACTCGTTTGTGTACGATGTGTATCGCTGGTAGGAGTCAGACTTCCATCTTCCGTGTAGCATTACTGCGGTGCTGACCACGCCTGCTGAAAGCAAGGCGGTTGCACCTCCGCGTCGTAAGGAATGACACGAGAAGAGCGTGGCGTCCAGTGATCGGAAAAGTTATTAAAATACAATAAATTGAATATTATATTGACGGAATAACGGATTATTGGAAAGTAGAAAGACCGTACAATTTACAATTGGCCCCGTAATAAGTATATTTACTTTTACCCTTCACGTAAAAAGGATGGCTGGTGTCCTGTGGACAACTACAGACGGCTGGCTGTGGTGCGTCGATCATTTTGTTCTATAGCTCTCGTCTGTGGTTGTTCATTTCGACTTTCGATCGCTACACTTCAAGCAAATGACAACGTCGCGCGGCATCTGCGAGTATTTCTACACGGACTGCGGTGGGGGAATGTTCTCCTGCAAGGAATGTGGTAAATCCCGGAAGCAAGCGCCAGGAACCGGCTACAGCAACCTCGTCAGCCATTTCGCCACCAAGCACCCGGGATACCTGCAAAACTTCGAGGCCAGCCAGCTAAACGGTGGCGCCACTTTGGAGGCCCACGGCTTCGTGGACCAGAGGACGATGGAGATATACAAGTGGATGGAATGGGTCATCGTGAGGAACCACTCTCTCAGCGAAGTCGACGACCCCTCACCCGCTCTCTCGCAAGTGTTGAGCCCGTTTCTTCGAAAACGCTGCAGCGCTACATGCGCCATGTTGCTGAGCGTGTTGGCACCAAGATCTCAGCAGCCATGGGAGATTCATTTGGGCTCATGTTCGACGGCTGGTCGTGCAGAACGATCCACTTCGTTGCCATCTACGCTGTGTTTGTTCGGGAGGGCGATCTGAGGCAGCCGTTGCTCTCAATCTCTCATGCAGAGCATGGGCAGAGTGCTGATGCCCACATTGCCATGATCGACGCTGTGCTATCCGTCTACCACAAGACTACGGAGATGGTTCTCTTCATCGTGAGCGACAATTGCCCAACGAACCAGGCCATAGCGACCCGGCTGGGCGTTCCACTGGTTGGATGCGCCAGCCATCGGTTTAACCTCGCTGTCGGTCGCTACCTCAAGGACTTCCAAGACCTGATTGATCAAGTTCAAGCTCTATGTATCCAGCTACGCCTTCCGAACAACAGTGCTAAGCTGGCACGCTTCACGGATCTCAAGCCGTTGAAGGCTAACGTTACGAGGTGGTCCTCGACTTTCAACATGTTGTCGCGGTACGTCAAGATACGTGATGCGATCAAGATGGTTGCTGCTGTTGAAGACTTGTTACCGCGTCCGAGCACCCACCGCAAAATTGTCCAGCTTGTCGAGAAGCTTGCTGATTTGGACAGCGTCTGTGTGCATCTGCAATCGGAGCGGCGAAATCTCGCTGATGTTCGTCTTCTATTCGACGCTGTCATTGCAAAGTATCCGTCAACAGCTGACGACCTCAAGCCGACAGCCAAGATCATCCACTCTCCTGAATTCGAGAGTGCGATAGTAAAGTTGCTGTCAAACCGGTCGCTAAGTTCGCAGGAAGAAGACGCTGTTGCTGGATTCGCTGTCCTCTCAACGGCTCGTGAGAAGAAAACGACAAAGAGGATTTCGCTACGGCTACTCTCCGTCAGGCGAAGCGCCCTCGTCACTCTTCGATCTCCAAGTATCAAGACATACTGTGTATGATTCCACCAACAAGCAATCGTTGCGAGCGCTTGTTTTCACAGTGCAAGTTAGTCCTGACACCGCTTCGCTCACGCTTACTGCCGGCGAACTTCGAGACCATTGTCTTCCTACGCTGCAACCGAGAGCTGTGGGACTTCACTACGCTCCTTGGTGGTGAAAGCGCCCCAGTTGAACCTGTAAATGCTGTCTAGTGCTAGCCAAAGCGATTTTGGCTGAGAGCCTCCCAGCCTCCAATAAAAATAAAAACCGGTTTCAACTCCTGATTCATTATAACAGGTCATATTAAAACACCGATAAAAATCCCTGCTCCATGTCCACTGATGACTGTCAATTTTGCCGTCGCCGGCCTGTTTGATTGGCGAAAATAAACCCTGCCAGGAACCTGACAGCCGCCAGCTTCTTGATGGAGTCGGGACTCGAACCCGCGCACAACAGCTTGGATGGGTCAAGTCTAAACTGCTGCACCGTTCGAACCCACACAATACTGACTAATTATTGCAATTTTTATTATTGCTACGCCGCATTCGTTAATGACGAATTACGTTTTTCTAGAGAACCAATGCAGTTTTTTATTTAATTGTCCGAACACTGGTGGCGTCTTCTCCTGTTGCTTTGGTTGCGGCTTGTAGCACTTTGGACATGGTTTCGGTGGACAGCATTGTCGCCGCCTTGATTGAGCAGAATGGGTCTTCAGGCTGCAGTTGCAAGCTCTTTGCGTTCTCCACAAGCAGCCGTCCCGCAAATACTGGACAAAGATTTGGATGACCTGAACGGGAAAGTACTCGTGTCGTTCCATGTCCTTGTTGGTCATCCTTCTGCCCTCGCAGCGAGATTTCCACGATTGCCGCTGTTTGTGGGCTTGATGTCATAAATCCAAGTTCGTCTCGGAAGACCAAGTCGCGAACTTGCAGAGTGTAGATAGGTCTTCGGCCTTTTACCGCTAGATATTCTGCGCTTCGGAGTAGAAAAATAAGCCTAGTAGCGCAGCCCTGCGAGAACGCGATGCTGGGGTTGTTGGAAGTCGAGGTGGCGGATGATCCACTGAAGCATTCTTCTTGTGACGGTACCTCGTCGTCTCGTAGTTGGACTTGTTCGACGCATTCCGGCAATTGCGAGGGCATGGTTTGGTCGCAGTCGAGGTTCGAATCCGGCAAACGCCCGATGATACCAGCTGATATGGCATAGCTTAGATTGAATGGTGTTTGCAGAGGCTGTACCGTGTTGATTTCCTCCGGTCCAGCAATGAATGGCGAAGATAACCAGTGATAAGGATTGCGTGTTTGGGTCGTGTTGTGCCACCTTGACACTCCGAGGCGCGTACAAAATGTTTCCCACTGCTGCCAGGTTCCTTTGTATTGACGTCGAGATGATTCAGCGAGGGAGCACTGCTGAAAGCGGACCATCTCGCCGAGTAAATCTTGTGTATAGCGTCGGAAATTGGTGTTTGCGTCCAAGCTTTGGTTAGTACTCGCCAATTCGTTAGTCGAGGTTCGTCCCACGCACGAGATCTCAGATCTGCCATCGTGTTTACTGCGCCGGGTAAATGTTTAGCGGAAACATGTAAAGCCCACTGGCTTCGATGGCACCTAACACTCGATTCAGCTCCTGTGCCATAGGCTCACGGCTATTGAGATTGTAGCACCAGGCTACTGCTGATCGATTATCAATCCAGCAGTGTACGTGCGTCACTTCTGTAGTAGCGCGGCGACACCACTCGCGACCCCAGTATAGAAGTGCAAATACAGCACCAAGTTGTTCCCTGATATTGATCGAAAATCTGCATTGCCGAATGAGATGGCGTTCGTCATCGTCAAACGCAACACGAATATACTCGCGTCGTGCTGGATGGAGTGCGGAAAAACACTATATGGGTCACCGGCGGGTCTGGCCGCACTCAGGGTCTTGCTGTTTTCCGAGACCCAAACGTGACCATCAAAGTACACACTTGTTTTAGTGATCACATACAGACCCTACAAAAATTGTTCAAAAACCTCCATTTTTGGATGAATGAAAAAGTTGTATATATTAAAGAATGAAGGTTTAACTACCCTGCTTTATCAAGTTTGGAGTCGAGCATGTCTTGTAGTTCTTGTTGTCAATCGCCGGTTGCTTGCAGCTGCTGAGCAGGTTTTAGCTCAAGGCCGAGAATTTCTCGTCGTGCGCCTTGTCAGTCTTTGAGGTCGCCGGATGGTTACTCTTTCAGTAGTTTGTCGGGCACGAGCTCTGTTTGCTGGTCTTACAGACGCAGCTCGCCCCGGTCTGCCTCTTGCCGATGGTCTCCCACGTGTCGCTTGAGCTCTTCGTCTTCGGGTTGGAACAACGTCAACAGGTGCTGGTAATTGGATAGCACCGTGAGGTGGGGCTGTTGCTCTGCGGTTCGTGATATCAGTTAACAGCTGGACATAACGTTGAGAGAGCATGTCGATAGTCCCGACGAAGGATGCGAGGTTGAGATGGGCTGACGTGATCGCCGAGTTCAGCTCCCTGTTGAACCGTTCCAAAGGATTGTTAGTCCTGCACACAACCGAGAGGTCAATGCCGTGGATGTTCCACACATCTGCTGGAAAGCGCACCAGCCATGTGCGGCGGAAATAGTTCCAAAACTGAGTCCATCATGTCGTGGAGTACGCGATCCCACGACTCGAGCACCGGAGGCGGATCTGTCGCTCAACATAGACCAGTCCGTGAGGGTCAATGTCACCGGGGAATGACAGTCAGCATGTCTAGCATTCCGACCTCCATGGCGACGCTTACTTCTGGAGCGGGTATGTGCAGTGCGATCATCCGGCGGCGGGTGGCTTGCTTAAAATGAAAATGACAACCCACCACGCGAGTATCTGGAAACACGATACCGACGGCATCGATCAGCGCTTGCTCAAAATCGACGACCACTTGTGCCGGGCGCAAGTTCTGACTGGTTGAATCGTTAACAAATCGGAGGAGCCTGGTGTAAATGTTGGCAGTTCGTCCGGTCGTTAGCGCGTAGAACACCGGAACGAACACGCGGCTTGCAGGATCATTCACCATCACAATGACACATTGGTGGAAGTGATGAGGCACGCTCCTGAACGTGCCGTCAATGAAAAGTTGAAGTCCGGGATATCTGAGAATCTCCAGTAGTCTTGGGTGAGCCCATCCAATAAGTCTGAAGAGATCCGTTGTCGTAGAAGGTGTGCTGGAACTGAAAGAACGTGAGTTGGGTTCCCGAGACCAGGCTGAGATTGGGCACTTCAACCACTCCGTGTGTATTACCACCGAAATGTTGACGACGAACTCGATACATCCGCGCAATCACCTGATCACGCGTTAGTCCTTGGATCACCACGTCATTGACCGGCTGGAAAAACTGCTGATTGACGGTATCCCAGATACGCTGCGCGGTTAAAGCCAAGTTTAAAGTTGCCAAGCGGTCAACTTCAGCCCCCATTCACTCCGATACATTCACAAGTCGCCGCGGAATCTCGACGTCGGCTCGGCATGTATGCGGGGTGAAGTTGATGTACCGCTGCAGCCTAAAGTCGTAATCGACTTTTCCTCTGCATCCCGTTCGTCGATACACACTGCAGCGATACGACCACTTCTTGGATGATACGCGTGCACGAGTGTACGCGTAACCATCGACTTGGATCACGGTCGCGTGCACCGGGGTATCTTCATGCTCAGAACTGTCGCTGTCTCCAGACGAACTTGAATCGGAGCTGTCGCTTGCATTGGAGGTACTTGTTGACTCGAGTCCGCCAGTACGGGTTCTGGCATCTTCCACCATCTCGTTGCCCGCGGTGTCGACACCAGTATCCTCTTCTATCACCGGAACAGGGCCAGTGACCTGATCTTCGTCTTCTTCAACTGGTGGATCACCGAAATCCCAGTCTTCGTCGTAGTTGTCGCCATCATCAGATGTACCGTCGTGCACGAACACCTCGGACATCGTAGAAACGTGAGCTGAAGTGAGTGGCTAGAAGGGCGTCGTATTGGAACTTTTGGAAGTGAGGTTCGAGTGGGGGATTCCTAGGTTTTCTTATGGGATGCCGCAAACTAACGGAAACCTTAAAATACGCCAGTGCGACTGTGCAAATACGCTAGCGCGACTGTGCAAAATGAGAAATTGTCGTGCGTTCCTTGCGTAACTCGCGTAGGTAAATCTAAATAAAACCTTTGGGACTTGCAGGTTTTGAAACCTAACAACCTCAGCATCAATTGGTAACATTTCTATACAAAAGGAATGCTTATGGCCGATGAAAAGATTTTCCCAGTTGACATTTTCAGAAATTCTAAGCAAAAAGGCCATAGTTTCAGGAATATGACGACTGGTTGGATAATAAGGAACGATAATGTTTTTAGGGTCTCCCCGTTACATAGACCACCTCCCTATGCCTGGACATGAAATAGTTCTGAAATTATCAGACTCCAGTTTTCTGTCCGGTACACGAATGTACACTGAGCATAGTAACGGTGATTTAAATATAACTAACATTGGGATATGGACCAGCTAGAGTAGGATGGTGATTACCGCTTTACCAGGCATCACAAAAGAGCTGGCTAAACTCTCCATTCCTCATCATCGCCTTTTCGCTGTCCGGGCTCCCGCCTTTCAAACCAAGTCAATAACTCAGAAGTAGCAAAATGACCTAGAAATGATCCTGTATTATGGTCATCCGTTTTGCTGCTATGAAAACACCAAAGCCGCTATGTTCTGTATTCCTAACAATTCCATACGTACGAATATGCCTATCCCCTTTATGCTTGTGTCGGATGAGACGCGCCAGAGTTATCTGTTTGCATTGATATCAAAGGTGATAGGTTTACCATAACTCTTTAATTTACTTACTATTTTATGATCCTACTTTGGGTCTCGCTATCCCTGAGTGATCCTCGAAAAAAACGCTGCTATTTTCTAAATGGCCTCGGATCGGGTCTCAAGACCCGAACGTGACCGGACCCGCCAGTGATAAAAAAAGGTTACCTGGAGTGCGCAAAGGCCAGAATCGCTGGCATCCATATACAAATGTACGTCCGGTGCAGGAAGCTTTCCAAAGAACTTGAGGGGGACACTGCGATGCTGACCATACCGTAGAACGTGCTGAAACCACTGTAAATCAAGAAAAACGCTTTCGGAAATCGCGATCGTGCCCCAACGAGTAGCACACCTATGGGGAGTTGCAATACGTTGGAACAGTGGTTTTGCCGAGTGGATATACGAGCACACATGGCGTAGAGATCCCAATAGTTTACACGGCTGTGTCCGCGTCGCCGACTTCCGTTGGAGCATGGCTTGTACGTGAAGAAGCAGTTTCGGGATCTTCTCCGCAGGCATCGATACACAACGTAGTTCAGTGTCCCAGTCCAAGCCTAGTGCCCGCATTTCCTCACGCTTCCAGTTCTTGAGAGGGGGCAATTAGTTTTTATTGCGTTGGCTTTGTGTTGGCTTTGCGTAGCAAACTCGAGGGCGTGCCTAGCGGCCCCCAACATGTTGCTTGGCCGCCGTTGAGTTTGATGAGTGAAGACCATGCGCCTCGACAGATTTGATGTCGAAGCCGCCGATTGTAGTGGATATTCCTCGGAACAATGTGATACCCAGTGGCCCAGAATTTTGATCGACATGCTGTCTGCTTTCCCGGACAGAAGCGCGGTGTCTCCACCGCTTCGCAATGAATGGGTCGAGTATTTAGTAGAGTCGACACCCGCTGGGCTTGCCGTTGTCTTGAGAGCTTTGGATACTGTTTCTGCTGTCAAGTCTGCACAAAGATGCTCGTGGCTCGTAACTCCAAGTTCCCTACGTGCTTGAAGTAGGTGCTTAAGAGCACGAACTGGACAGAGTGATCGGTCACCAGACTGATGCATCGTCCTCCATGCTCCGCGTCCATATTGACCATTCTTCGCACCACTTAATCCAATTATCACTGAAGACACAACGTCCGCCGATGTCGAGTTGCCGCGAGCATCCGTGAAAAACGCGTCTTGTGTCTTGAGGCAATAGGAGTGCCGATAACGTCCAACCAACAGATATTCGGAACGTCGCAACAGGAAGAAGTAGCCGAGAAGCACGCTGCCCCAGAGTAGACGGTCTCGAGGGCGGTTCAATTGCAGGGACCGACGAAGAATCCGGAGAAATGCGGGCGTCACGGGCAGCTTCTTCTTGGTGGGATCGGATAGATGTTTAAAGCCTTGCAATAGCACCTTGAGAAGGGGTGAGCGAGATAGGTCGACGTCCAAAATCTGCGGTGGTACCAAAACACGCTCGGAAGCTTTGACTGTATCGTCGGGTACTGATTGCCGCGACCGGATGGGTTCCAGCCATACTTCCAGAGGTAGATTGCGAAATATGCCAATTTGCTGGAGCTTGACCGACCTGTCTTCGCTAACCACGGTGACCATCACATGAACCGGGAAAATGTTCTCCAATGACTCCAGTGAGCACGATACTTGCTCGTTGTAGTCCCTGCGAGGGCCGCCCTGCACAAAGTCGCTCCCGCACCTTCAAGAGATCGTCGAAGGGTGGACGTACTTGTACCTGTAGCCATGACAATGATAGGTTAGTCCAAGTATTCCACAATGGATGCCTGTCGGTCCATGCGCGCGAGCCGGCGTCGGCCATGGTATTGAGCTGCCCTGGGATGTGAGCTGCTGTAAACGACAGATCGTGCTCAAACTCAACGAGCGACAGCAATCTGTTGTAGAGCTGCACGGTTGGATGGCGACTAAGGCGTTTGGAGGCCCATGCCACCGCACTTGTGTTATCGATATGAAAGCACACATACGTTGTGCGACCCGAAGATGCCTCCTTCCAATGTGCCCCCAGTACAGTGCCGCCAGGACTGCACTCGGGAGCTCTCGGACGTTGATAGAATTGTTGATTGAACCTGACCGCATCGCCGCCAGCTCAACCGCTGTGTACTTGACTCTGATGAATTCACGTCGCTGAGGCTCGAGCACACATAACCCAGACCCGGGTGCGTTCATGTAGACATGCACGTGGGAGTTGTAGTGCGTGCGAGTTGAGAAACTGATATCCGGTTGAAGCGTGCTGTGTTCCCGAGCACCGCTTGAAACCAACGACGATCTTCGACAGCGTCCGGGCTCAATGCTTTTGATCCGAATGGCGGTCTAGAAATTGCCTCAACGTGAATCCGCTGATAAAACGCCCGTGCAGGTGGAAAACACGTTGTGATATGGCGAAATACTCCGAGAACCTTGGCCAGCTCCGACTTTGTCGCCCGTGCCGAGGAAAGAAGGGAAGCCACGTGATGTTTTGCTTTCACTAATTTGCCGTCTGGGATGGATGCTGTGCCGTCAGCAGTATTCCAGAGTAATCCGATCGCCTTGTTCTCAGACAGCCAGGGTGTAAACTTCTTGTCATTGGTGGCCTTCGGCCCGAGAACTGTTGCCATTGCGCGGCGAAGCGCCAAGTTTGCAGCTTGGCAGCGTTGACCACGGTTGACTTCGACACAGGAATTGTAAGTGTCGGCTGGTACTTGTGCTGTTGTTGGTGAAATGAAAACTGACATTATGCGTTGTGCTGCCTCCTGTCCTAAACATGCATGGTTGGCTGTGAGACGTCGAGCTTTGCGGACACATCATAAGATGACTGCGGATCATTACAGGAATGGTCGTCGCACCAGACATTGCCCTGTAAGCGGCCAAGATCGCCGGTGGCAGCGTCTGCCACGTCTTCACCCTCGTAGAGGTCGTTAATGACGTCTCAAGCGAGGGAATAAAAGCTGGCGAGGCGCACCAGCCAAACCCACACGATAAGTCAATGACAACGTAGCCATTAAACATGAAGACGAACATGTGAACAGTATCTTCGTGGACCGGCACGTGCCGGAATGCGCTGGAGACGTCTCCAAGCATTAAAAGCACCTCCTCGTCGGGGTGGCTGGATCGTAAGTCGTATTTGCGGCGGGCAATATCTCGCGGGGGATTGTAGGCGATAGGCGGCAAACTTGTGCAGTCTGTGAAATTGTTCACTGAGGCCCCACGTGGGAATGAGTAGTCGTTTATCATGCGTGTATCGTCGCTCCCTTTGGCGACAACCCCGACAGGGCTGATGAACAGCTCTGGCCAGAGTGATAGCACACGGTCATCAAACACAAGATACCTGCCATCTCGTTGCCCTTTTCGGACATGCTGCCGGACAGCAGCAGCGTGGACACAGGCGCTCTTGTGGTTGGACGGTCGATGGTGTTGCACCCGAGGTTTGAAGGAGCTCCAGCGCGGCCGTACACCAGCTCGCACAATTGTGTTCCAACTCGAGTATACCTCGGGTTTTGACGATGTAGAGTTGGCCGGAATCTCGAATAGCGCTTTGTTCGGTCTGCCATCATTGTCGGTTTGACCGCGAACGCGTCGAACAAATTCAGGTAAAGGGAGGTAGAGCAAATAGCGAGGTCCGTCATGAATTTGACAGCATCCGTGTCGATGTTGGTTACTTGGGTAGCAGGCAGCGGCATATGGAGCCCAAATGACGATGAAAATGTGCGTATGTGATTGAGCCTGATTTCGGAAAGTTCGTCCAGCCGAGTGAGTATGGATAACGTGGACACCATATAAGAAGTGCTGATGTTGGATCGTGTGGCGTTACCGTGCATGTATTGGTGATCATGCTGCGAACTCGGGAGTCACTCTTCTTTTGTGTCTGGTGCGAGGCCCTTGAACTTCTCCATGATGTGAGCTTTAACAATATCGGGTAGCTCCTTCGGGCGAAAGTGAGCGCGTTTACTGTCGAAACAACCACCGTGGCCGCTACCGGAGCATCCCAAGACTGAAATCCACTTCATGCACAGCTTCTTATCTCCTTGCCGTGGAAGAGCTGCGTATACCGTGGCAGGAACAGTCGATTGGCGGCGGTGGCGATCCCCACGCCGGGTCAGATCTTGGTGGTGTTGTCCGCGATGAACTGGGGTCTCGACACCGCGTTGCGAGTGGCGCAGATCCATGAGTTCCAACAATTCTTCATCGACGCGGGAGAACTCGTGTTGCACACCTTGTGCGCTCTCGAGGTCGCGGGCTACCACGTGGCTACGAAACTTGCCTTACTTGCTAGTGATCCAGAAGGCCATTAGCTTCCACCTTGTCGCATCTGTGTCGGCGAAAGCTCTGTAGCGATCAACAAATGCAGTCGCACTGTCGATTAAACTGGTGACTTCTTCTGCGTAAAACTCTTGTGCAAAGACGCTTAAGTTTCGGAGAGTGCTGCTAACCTCAGCACGAGAGGAAGCTGCTGGCGCGGGACGGAGCGTATTTCGCTCCGAGAAATCGGTATAGCTGATGTTAGCGTCTTGAGCGTCCACTTGATCCCACAAGTCCGTCGTCCGACAATGCATCAGGGTGAGACCGCGAGCGAGGAACCCAAATTCCCAGAGTCCGCGACATACGGGAGGAAGTCGGCGGAATGGCGCGTTCCCCGATTGTTGCGTCCGTTCAAGAACATAACGTGCAGACTTACCTTGAAAGCGCGGCTGCAACACCGTCGAGCTCACTCGCTGCTGCGTGGAAGAAGGTCGGAATGCTCCTCTGCCTCTGTCGTAATCGCCGTCGGCGTGGCGTGTCCTCGGTCGATTCTCACCTCCAAACATGACAGGAATCCGGGTTCTCTTTCCGAGCGTGCGGTTGACCTGTCGCACGTCTCGAACATCCTCCTCCTCAGACATACTTGCAATGCCGAGTAAATCGTCGAGCTGGTGCGGTTCGTCTTGCAGTTGCTCTGCCACTTCGCTATCAGCTGAAGCTGTTGCCTGTGGGTCACGATATAGACCGAGCGTGTTCTTCTTGCGTGACCCAGCTAGGCAGTCGAGAATATGTTGTCGACAGACCGTCAGGATTGCCAAGTCATGAGGGCGGATGAAAATCACGAGTTCGTCCGGCGTGAAGGGAACAGACAGCGTTGAACGGATCGACGCCAGGTGATCACCCTTTCGTTTCCTACACGCTTTAATGGCTGCGTCTTGCAGGCACAGGAGTTCCTTGGGATTGAGAACCATTTCGGGAACCGTCGCGCATATTTGCAAGGCATAGGTAATTGGGTCCGCCTTGATTACACGAAGAGGTTCCACCAGCACCACCGATACAGCCTGTCCTCCGGAGATGACACTGAGCCACGTGCCTTGCGAGCTGACCTCGTAGCGAACCACGACGCCGTATGCCTACTGTCCCACACACGGTCCACTCGGTTGGATGAATGCGACGGGCGCGCGATGTAGCTCCTGGCCACAACTCCGCCTCGGATGCGTCGACCTCACGAAGCTCGAGCGTGGAGACTGGGACCAGAACCTCGTGTCTTTCGTCATATGTGTCAGGGCTAACCACGTGCACGATAGCTGTTTCACCTTCAATGCTGTGAACACGTACGTAGCAGAACTCTGTCAACTCTGGTGCGTGAACGGGGCCGATGAAGGCGAGGGCGTTGGTAGCAAGACGTCGTGGGGCCATGGCTGGTTGGCTGGGAGGTCGAAAACGCGGGCGGACTTGGAGCTTGAAAGTTCGCTTGTGCTTCTCGATGCAAAATGCAGAGTGAGAACTACCAGTGCGTGCCGCTCGTCCTACCAGTAAACGTCTATACCGTCCTGTTCTTACCGCCTATCGGAAAACCGATCATCCCTTACCGGATGATCCGAAGTCGAGTAGCCCAACTCGAAAATATCTTTTCACTGATGGAGCGCGGACCGAGAACCGCCAGCGTTGGGAGACTTAGTGCTGCCTCCATAGTTCCAATCGGGCTTCCCGGTCTTCCTCAACTAGTACATGATCGTCAACCCATGTATAGCAGAAAAATGGCTCGCGATCCGCTGCGGACGGGTCCAGACTGGCTGGGCTTTCATTTTTCACGAGGTGGGTGATTGCAGACCCAAAGACACCATAATAAGCGGGGACCCCATCCATCTAAACGGGAGTGCTTGGTCGATCACCAAGGCTCCTTCATCAAGAAGTTTTCCTGCAAATCTGCCGCAAACTTCGGTGCTGCCGTGGACATTTCGGAAAGCTGATTTGACATCTCCGCGTTTTAGTTTTACTCGACATGTAGATCGACGATTCTTCAGCTTTTCAATCCGCCGCGCGAACTTGTGTACGTGTTCATATTGTAATCGCGGTAGCATGTCTGGGTCTGACGAGCTGTTGATCGATTGTCCTGCCGGATAGGAGAGGTCGTGAATAACTCTCGCTTGACATTTGGGTCTGCGTCAGGTTTCGGGACGCACCCGAACGGGCTAATGTAAACGTCTGTCCATGATACAGCGGCGTCCTCGTCCACAACTAAGTACGTCCCCGCGTCTTGGCCTTCTCGAATGCTTCGTTTCAGTGCATTGCTCCACGTGCGGGCAGACTTGTGGTTAACAGTCGAGATGCCCTGGTCAGATGACTGTAGAGGTCGAAAGTTATGCATGACCCCGTTTTGAATCATGTCTTGAAGTAGCGGTAGCTGAGAAAACCCTTGTGATAACCACGAAAGATGATCACCTCGAAGGGCTTTATTCGGCCGTGGGTCTTCTTCGTGTTGACCCCTCCAGAGTCGAATCGTATCGCCTAGGGATAATTGCAGTCTGCGCACCACTTCGGAGATCCCGGATTGAAGGAGTGTGTTGATGATGAAGTTTGGCTGCTTCCACGCTGCTGTTGCCGATGGAGACGACTTTGGGAATGGAATGCCAGCCTTCTGAAACGCCGACGCTCTGTGTGAGAGAATCTTGCTCTTGTCATCACGTAACATTGCTTCTAGTCGGTCTTGAACTGCTGAAACAACGGCGGGACTTATTTTAAATGTTAGTGTCCGGGCACACCGCATTTTTCAGACCCGATCACTCATTTCGGAGATGAGACCACCGTTTCCTCCATCAATACAGGAATTGGGGCAAATAGGTTCATTTCGGTTATGGGCCAAAGCCATGAGGTTCTTTGCGTGTGAGGCAAGGTGCCGAGTGGCAGCCCCCAAAGGGATGGTGGGCGGGTTGAAATTCGTCGAGCGTGCCGAGCGTCGAGTCGAGTCGAGCTGTTGAAACGAGGCTTGCTGGCGGCGACGCTCGAACCGACTGCGCAGAGAAACTCTGCCAGCGAGGACGAGTGTCGCTCGCCGGCTGGCCTAAAACGCTGGCAGCTTTTCTTGGACCTTGTCGAACCGGATGGTTTGGCGTATAATGCCTTCCTTCTAAGGAAAACACGTTTTCCGCTTGCTCCGCTCACTGCACGCGGAAAATAAGTAGTTTCATGGCAGCATAAAAGCGCAAATATATTTCGCGTCTCAACATACAAGTATCTTAGATGCAATCTTCCAGTCGGAAACGATTTTCGATGCAAAGACCACGCGCCTGCATAGCTACTCCTTGCAGTCAGGCTCAGTTCGTGGCAAGCCTGGAGCTCATTCTGCGACTTACCTCGCATTGCAATCGTCACCACTCCACAGTAATGGCGTCACCTCCGTCCGAGATTTCCTCTCTCCGCCGGTCTCTCTCCGACGACAGCGGGCTCAAAGTGCTCGCCGTCCTCGACCGAGACAACCGCGAGGTGCTGCCCCCGTCCGACGCCAAGGACCACGCCCTTTCGCTGTCCATGCAGCGCGACGACGAGAGCCTGGAGCAGCGCTGCAAGTCCGAGTGCTTCATCCGCACAGCCCACGGCACCGTGCTACAAGACACCAAGTGGCAGCAATACCAAGCCAATCTCGAAAGCCTCGTGCAACTGGCCGCCAACGCCTCCAGCAGCACCCAGAGGAACGTGCTGCTCGCCAAGAAGGCGTTGCGGTACCGCAAGGTGCTGGAGCGCCGCCGCAACTACAGCGCTGGCAACTCGTAGACTAGATCCCGTAGACTAGATACCTTTCACAGTTCTGTTCAATGGCCGAATCACTGGCGACGTGCATCCAAACTCGCCAGAACCTCCCGACGTAACTCCCGTCTGATGCTCTTCCACACAAACATTTCTGACGTGCCCAACGAACAAGGGTGCAGTCGTCCAGATGAACGGAAGCTCCACCAGCAACTTGAATGGCCTTCTACCGGTGCTTATGATCTCTGATGCGGAGTGATCGAGGCTGCGGAGTCTGGCCTTGACGCTCGTGACCCGCAACCCCCTGGAGCAGTCCAATGCGCTGTTAGTGGCGAAACAAGGACATCCAGACGCGACGCAAGGGAAATGCGAAGGAGAGGTTGAGGATTTACAGGGAGCGGCCAGAGCCCCGTCTGGACAGCTCTCCATTCACACAGTCGCTGCTGCTCTTGGGGACCGTGCAAGGCACTCTTGATGACGTCACGCACGGAGTCGTCGCGCCGAACGACGCTGCAATGAAGATCAAGTCGGCCTATGGACAAGACGGACTCGAGGATACAAAACTGATGCTCCGATTAGTGCAGCTGACGACCGTCACGGTGTTACTTGTGAAAGCACCACGTGTTGTCGATAAAGCGGTAGAACACAGCTGAGTCTTGCTGGCCAGGCGTAGGATAGCTGTAGTTGTATGACCGTGGCAAATTCTAGACTGAGCGAAGCTGCAGCAACTAGCTACGAAGAAGTCGCTAGCAATGGGGAATTCAAATGCGATGGTGCCTTAATAACTGGTGAGATCTTGCACGGAGGTTGGTGAGGACGAGTCCGAGCCAATTTGAGCGCACGCTCGGTAAAACACCACGAGCTGTTCTCGTGACAACGACCCGTTCCGTCACATTGGTATCAAGTGGCGGCTGTACCGCTGATGTGCCGTTAGATTCCACTGGCGAACTCAACACGACCGGCCGCACCCGCGTCGGATACAATTCCGTTAGTTTCACAGAGCTCCCGGCATTCAGCCAACAAGGAATCGCACGCGGCAAGTGCCCTCTGTACCGGCAAAAGACTCCAACCGTGGTTGAGTGTTACGTCCGAGCCTTCTTTGAGTTCCCAGCCCAGAATGAATTGGTCACCAACATGGCGCTACAGACATTGACATCGCAATGGCTCTCTTTCGGGCGCAAGGTGGGGTGTGCTCGGATGAAGAAGCTCACTTGGCGGTTGCGGAAGTGCAGCCTTGCCAGATACAGATCGGAATGTTCTGTATGGATTGCGTTGTGAGCACAGCAATACATTTTTGGTTGCTCGGGAAGAGCTCGTATTTGATCAAGCGACCGAGGCCAGCACGATAACCGGATACCATTGAGTGTATTTAACAGCAGGCGGACTTGTTGTTTATATCTAGCGCTTCGTCATTGCTTCCGAACAACCCCGCACACACACTTCAGAGGGATACAAAACATGGATTCTGCTGCGCCACCTCCAAGGAAATGCGGCGCTCGGGGTCAACCTGCAGCATTTGTGACAACAGGTCAAGCACGCTGGGCGACAACCTTGCGGCAAACCCCACGACTTCAAGACCGCCGCGACACCGTGCTTCTCCAGTGCGAGAAAGGCCTCGTTCTGGCGAGAGGCGATTTGGACGAGAGGGGAGCCCGTGAGCATGACGAACCAGATGACCCCCAACGACCAGACGTCCGCCTTGACAGGGTCATACGCCTCGCCCGCCACGACTTCCGGTGCCATGTAGTACTTCTTGCCCACGCGGTCGGTGCAGTGGGAGTTGACCGCCACCGACAGCCCAAAGTCAGCCACCTTGAACTCTCCGTCATGCATCAGCACGTTCTCGAGGGACAAGTCGCGGTGTGCGATGCCGAGCTCGCGGTGTAAGTAGTCGACCCCGAGAGGATCTGCTTCATGATGTCGGTGGATTCGCGCTCTCCCAGTCGTTGAGTGTCTGTGACCGCGATGTGGGAGTGGAGATCACCGTCGGCACAGTACTCGCTTACGAGGTAGAGGGACCCGTGCTCTTGGAAGGTGAAGTAAGGCTGCACAACGTTGGGGTGGCCGGCACTCGCGACGAGCAGCTCCGCGACGCGACATTCTTGCTGGGGGTCGTCCAGGGTTTGGCCAGCGTAGCGAGTTTGCATCGCGGCAACATCGGCGAGGTCGACGCACTTGACTGCGACAGCGAGTCGCGTGCCGACGGGCAGCATTCGGCAAAACCAGTTGGCGAGGTTGGGCAAGCGGAGTTCGCACTCGAGGATTTGTCCGTAGAGTGCGTCGCTGATCTTTCGTCGGACGGAGAGCTGCGAGGTGGACATCGGTGTAGCTTGTTGTTGTTGTTGTGGACGGCAAATTCAACTGTGAAGTGCTGGCTTCGGTGAAACACACCAACACGTTGCGGGTGGTTTCGGTAAGCGCGGTCGGATCCTCTCCTCGTTGAAACGTTCTTGTGTTCGTTTGGATTCCAACCGCACTGGTATAATAGGCTAGTTGCTCAGAGCGAGGTTGGCACTGACGGTGCATCGTTAAAACGCAAACAGAGGCAGCGAGCATTCCCGACGTCGAAGTTGTGGGTCTTCATGAGAGGTGGTCTCGCCTCGCAATGCGTATTGGTGCGTGCCCGCGCTCTCAATTTGGGATAGCTCGCAGTGTTTAGCAAAACAGGCAGCTACTGAAAATTCGGCCCAGTCGCGCTTGTTAAGCGCATCTCACCACTTGACGGCGGCAAATCCACGATCTGGAATCACGAGGCGACTTCAAGCGCCTGTATCGGGCCCATGCTATCCGAATCGCCGCGAAAACAACGGACGCTCGATCCAATGTAATGCTGCAGTGCACGGATGGTATTGTGGGCAGTTTGTGAGCTTGCACGGGGAAAGACACACTGTACGTGGATCGGGATGCGTGCGATGATTTGTGCGAGTTCGTCATGGCCACGAACCCTTGGTGGTTCGACAGGCCGAGATCGCTGGTCGGCAGCGGTTAGACAAGCTTCTCAGTTCGGAGCGAAATGTGAGGCAGCTCGTTAAACCAAACAAAGCGACATGAACTGCTTGGCTCCATCCATGGTGGTTCGGACTGACCAAGCTCAACGGTATCGCGCCAGCAGGTTCATACTGGCTGTTAGCAACAATACAGCGTGTTGGATCCGAGTGTGCACCACTGAAACGATCGTGTAAGATGGAAAATGACGAAATCTTTCCGTTGAAATGCCACTCGTGTGAAAAAAAGAGTTTTGGATCGCGTGAGTTTATTAATAATTGTCGCTGGTGTTTGGACTCCCAGTCAAATCTTGAACTCAACTGCACTCGTACTGGAAGTGAGGAAATGTGTTCCAGACGGAGCATCTGAAGAGAAATGCATCACACCTCGCGTGGGACGACGGAATCGCCCCATCGGATTCAAAGCTAGGGCATAGTGATCTCCAGAAACGCACAAACCACCCATTGTGGCTCAAACGTATCTTAGGACGCGTTTAGCTCTCTCACCAGCACATTCTTCAAAGGGCATTCATCGGGATGCATTGAGGACGTGCCGCGAACTTGATAGAAGTGCTCAGAGCAAACAAACTCGTGGGCTGGTCATAGTTTTACGGATGCAAGACAGCGTGATCCAATCCGAGACCAGACCCCGATGAAAAAGTCGACCAAGGAAGGAAATCGACTTGATTAACTGTTTAGCGGATTTCTCGTTCAAGGTAGATGAAAAGTCGAACAAGATATCTTCATTTTAAATGTGAGGATCATTAGTAGCTAGTCTGGTGTAGATTGGATATGCAGAAGCTGTATGTTTGTAGAGCTGGCATCAATGCAATGGATCAGCATGGCGTAGCAACGTTGCCAAATACAAGGTGTTGGCGAAGGATCTCGGCTAGTGTGCCTTTATAGCCGATGGGACAGCAGTAATGGATCTGCGCAAGGGCTTCTGCAAACGTGTTTTTGCTGGGATTATCTCGTCTCCATGCTTCTTATTTTGACGCCAAGGTTCATTCGCCAGATTTCTGTGGGTTGAAAGGAATAAGAGCAATGGGCAGCCATGTTGTTTAATGTCTCCTGGAATGCAAACTCCAGCAACTCCCTAGGTTTCGTTGAATCACGATAGACTTCACGATAGGCAAGCTCAACCATACTGTAAAATACAATTCAGTCTTAGTTGTGCGCGCTACCTCTCAAGCCACGTATCGAGCGACAACTCGGGCCGCAAGGCCAAGGCTCTCCTCGCGATGCCGAGGTTCACCCCCGTAGTCGGGACACACCAAGACACTCACGCCTTGGGTAGGTGCTGTGAATTGCGCCAGATGATATGAAACGTCCACGTGTCCAGTTCTTCCCCTTAAAACAATGCGGTTGCATCCCTGGACACAGGACACGTTGGCGCTCAGTGCGAGGCTCCAAACCCCGAGTTGTCTCATTCGACGATTCGAGCTGCAGGAACCAAGAAGATGTGGAGGACGGAGCCAGATGCGGACGAGCAACTACTGGAAGCTTCGGAAAAGGGTGACCTGCCAGCGGTTCGACGTTTGCTACAGAGCGGAGATGTGGAAGTGGACAAGGCGACCGGCAGTACACCTCTGACTTCTGCATCTAACAACGGACATTTGATGTGGTATCGCTGTTGCTACAGAACGGGGCCAATGCCGGCTTGCCGGACGCAGTTGGGGTTACTCCACTTCTCTATAGTTGCATGCATGGACATTCCAAGGTGGTGGAGCTGTTGTTGCAGCATGGTGCGAGTGTCAATAAACGGCTCGCCTGGAATACCACGTTGGATTTAACAGCAAACACGGACATGATCGACGGCATGACTCCATTGATATTGCTTCCCAAGGGGGCATTCGAGAATTGTGGGCATTTTGCTGCAGCATGGTGCTCTGTGTGACGTCGCGAACGCGGCAGGGTGGACAGCGCTCATGTTTGCTGTTGAACGAGGTTACGTTGACATTGTAACTGCTTTATTGGAACAAAGAGCTGGTATCAACAAGCAGCTACTGAGTGGGGCTACAGCTTTGAATATTGCGTGCGAGCATGGCCAGTATGAGGTAGCGATAGTCCTCGCAACCAATGATGCAAATTTGGAACTGGCTGACAACAACGGATACACGCCATTGATCACAGCTGCCCAGCTAGGTTTCCCTGATATCGTTCAGCTTCTTTACAATAAGGGAGCCAATCTTGATACACGATTACCAAGTGGGAGTACTGCTTTGACCACGGCAGTTTGGCATAGACGGCTGGAAGTCGTACGAATTCTCTTGGATAATGGGGCAGATATGACTTTACGTGGAGACTTCATGGGCTGGTCGCCATTGCTTGCGGCTTCCTTCAGCGGTTTTACGAGATTCGTGCAACTACTTTACGAGCGAGACTGGCAAGATACGAATGGCAAGGCGAAGAAATCGCTGCCAGTTGCTATCTCGTCCGCAAGTGATTTTCACGCTCCCACACCGGTTAGCAGGGTTGTCGATGAGAAGCAGCGCAATGGAGACACAGCGCTGCGGATTGCATGCGAGCGAGGTGATTACAAACGTGTTGAAAAACTTTTGGAAACAGGCTATGTTAATGTACCAGATCGGGATGGATCAACACCATTAACAACTACATCGCGAACGGGTCGGTCCGACATCATTCGCCTTCTATTACGAAAAGGTGCTAGCATCAATTGGCAAGAACTGGACGGCACCAGTGCTCTACAGCTCGCGATTTTGTGTGGCCATATTGATGCAACACGAGTTCTCATTAAACACGGAGCGTCCATAGATTT
>JAAVTH010000519.1:0-62900 GCA_011947325.1 Phytophthora macrochlamydospora | reverse complement strand
GAAACGGTGCTTACAGAAGGAGGAATGGAGGTGGAGATGATGCTACAGCTCACGGTGCCGCACCGCGCGCAGCCGCTCACGCACAAGGACGTCACTCGCCAGCTCCGCCAACACGTCAAGCTACGGGAGCTCGAGCGCTGGAAGGAACTGGATGTGCAGAGCACTGTGGTGCGCGCCATCGGCGGCACTGGCAGCGCCTTTGTGTCTCGCGGCGGCGGACTCAGCGATGCGGAGTATCGCTTCGCACTGGCGGCACGACTCGACCTTGTCCCGACACGCGCTGTGCTCCGGCGCTGGAACCAGAGCGGCGGCAAGACATGCCGCCACCCGCGTTGTACCCGCGACGAGACACTGCCACACGTGCTGCAGCACTGTCCTGGTAGTGCGCGTGCAGTTGATGGCAGACACGACCGCGTGCTCGCCATGATCAAGAAGGAGATTGAGCCGGTCGTGTCAAAGCCGACCAACCAGCTCTCGGCGCGATTCGACGCGTGCGTCGAGGGTCTTCCCGGTCGCGCGCTCCGCCCGGACCTCCAACTTTTCAACGCAGCCACGAGGACGGCATACATTTGCGATCTCGCTGTCGCCTTTGACGCGCAGAAGAAAGACGACCCGGCCCCCGGCAACCTACGCGTCCGCCATACCGAGAAAGTAGCCAAGTACCAGCGAGCGAAAGAATTCCTCGAGACCCTCGGCTGGAGCGTCCACACCTCCGCCTTGGTGTACGGAGCCCTGGGCTCGGTGTTACCGTCCAACTACTCAGTATTGACGGACCACCTGCAGCTCACCAAGCGCGCTGCCAGGCAGCTGAACCGCCGTATCTCGACGACCTGTATCCAGGCTAGCCACCGTATTTGGCGGATGCACGGGGAAAATCAACCAGGGAGACACATCGCGACACCCCACTGAGGCGCCCACGGCACCAGCTTCGAGACGACCAGCGACATCGGCTCCAGTACCGACGACCAGCCGCCAGACGCCGCCCACATCGGGGCCCCAGCCGAGCCAACCAGCACCTGCAGCTAGCTTGGCGACATCCCGGCCCCGGCGAACGACAACGCGATGGGCCCCCCACGCCAGCCGCTGCAGGCTCCACCCCGTTTGAGAACACGGACTCGGACACGATGGGGCCCACCGCCCGACGTGCGCCGTCGACCCAAGCCACGACCACAAGGAACTAGTATCCCTGGACCTACACGGCCCCACCGGCACTCCACAAAGGACACCGCCGCTCCAAGCCCAATGTAGCCACTTAGTCCACAGTAGCACATACATATTCCTAGCTAGATAGCAGACATGCACACCCAGGACGACTACTAATTGGCACTAAATACACGTATTCAAAATGAGGGCGTTGACATGAGCCGGAGCAGGCCCCTTGCACTCCGGTGCTGTAAGGGTTCAGGAATGCTCTTATGAGTAATTCCACAGTAGAATTTTTGTCAGCGGGGGTGAGCGCGTGCGCCGCCCCCACCATCCTCTTCCCAACACCTACACTACTTAAGGCTCTCTCGCCTCGCTCTACGTGTAGCTCCTTCTACTGCGTATCTGCTGTGAGCGTGCTGCGTGCGCTGCCTGCGGAGCGCGCCGATGGCCATCTTTTCGCTGTTCGCGCGCGGACGCGCGATGTCCACTGGTTCACAGCCGCCGGCTTCGCCGGTGAGCAGCACGGCCTCGAGCGCGGTGACGGCGCGAGGGGAGGACGACGTGGCGAGCGTGGACGAAGACTTCCTGAGCGCGGACGAAGACGCAGCCGTGGACGGCGTGCTCGGGCTGCCGCTCGCCGCCGCCGGCTATCGCCAGCGACTGGCTCGGCGGCGCGCAGCCGGTTGCTGCTGCCCCCGTGATGTCCACGACGGCCAGCGCGGCAACAACGATGACGGGGCCGCTGCTCAAGACGGAAACGGCGACGGCGACGGGCGCGACGGAGACGACAACGACGAACGGCGCGACGGCCCTGCAAGCACCGAAGACGCTCCTGGAGACCTCGGCGACGCTGGCGACGATGCTGTCGGCCCCGTGACCGGCTGCGACGGCTCTACTGGCCCCGTGGCCGACTCAGGAGACGGACGCTGCGCTTTTGACGACCACGAAGACGATGCCGACCGCGACGCCAACCTCGCCAACCTCGCCAACAACAGCGCCGGCCCAGACCACCTCGACCAAGCTCTCGCCGACCGCTCCGCCTCCCTCGCGTCCCCAACCGCCTCGTCCACGCTCAGAGCTGCCAGGACGAGCGAGCCCGACGGCTCACGTCCCGCAACCGTGCCCACCAACCGGAATGCAACGGCAGCTACGGCTGCTACAGCCATGCTTGTACCGCAAATGGCTACACTCTCGGTGTTTGCCCACAATGCGACCACGTTCGCCTGCATCAAGTGCACGTACACGGCGACGCAATTTGCTGACCTGCGCGACCACCGCCGCCGAGAGCATCGCGGGACAGCTTTCACGGACGTATTCCACGGCGGATGCGCCTGTGCTGCGTCGTTTGCTCACCGAGCAGCGGCGACGAGACACAGCCTCCACTGTGGAACTGCGCCCAGCACTCAGGCAGCTCCGCTTCCGCCGCAGTCACCTGCTCCAGCAGACACACAGGCGGCTGGTGGGGGTCAGCGGTGACACGCCGCAGTCCTCCACCAGACTCAGCCACCACCACTAGTTCCTTGCGCTTGGGTCGTGTGCGTCGTGCTCTACGTAGACTTGCAGGTACTCCAGCAGTTGACGAGCCCATGACTGGGCCTGATGAACATCTCAGTGGATTTAAACGCCGGCGCCTCGAACCGCCGGCCTTGTCGAGCATCGACACCGACGTTGACATGGAGTTGACCGTCACGGCGCCCACGGCGGCTCTCCTGCGCCGAATGCAGGCCTACCAGCCGGAGCCCGCAGTCGAGGATATGGATACACTTCCTGAGCCAGCACCAGCGACCTCGATATCGACTACCCCGCTGCCCGCGACGACCCCACCGACCGGCTCGCCGCCTGCTACCCCATCTGGCGCGCAGATCGCAGCTCCCCGACCCGCCGAATCGAGCACCACGGATGTGGCCGTGCCGGCGTCAACGGACGGGACTTGGATACTGCACTTCGATGGAGCTTGCCGCCGCCGCTCAGCAACAGCCGGCGCAGCGCCGGCGCTGGAGCTGCGTTATTTGACCCCGACCAACGCTGCCACTGGACGATAGCGCGCTACCTTAGTAGCAAGACTCACACCAACAATACGGCTGAATACAACGCCCTCATTGAGGGTCTCAACGGCGCACTGCAGCATGATGCCCGACGACTTGTGGTGAAAGGTGATAGCGCTCTGGTTCTGGAGCAAGTACGCGGCAGATACGCGTGTAATAACTCGCGGCTGCGCAAGCTGCGCAACAAGGTGCGGCAGCTCCTCCGCCAGCTCGACTCCTACGAGCTCCAGCATGTCGACCGCCTGGAGAACAAGCAAGCGGACGGACTTGCGAACCGCGCCCTGGACGGGCGACGTACTCGCCTGGAATGCGCCGACCACGGCATTAATGGGGGCGATTGCAGTGGAAGCAACCGACTGTTCCAGGAGACGACAACAGCTCCTCGACGCCAGCAAACAGCGGCAGAGACCGAGCAGCGCGCACGTCCACGAGACGTCGAGATGGAAGACACAGAAGCAGCCGAGGCGACTGCGGCAGTCGTGCGCCGAGACGGAGGCCAGACGTTCCCAGTGTTACCGGTCTCAGCGGACAGCGTGCCTGCCCGTCAACCCCGACTGCAGCTCCGCGGCAACTTGAAGGAGAGTGACTGGGAAGCGGCACACGCAGCAATGAAGCGAGTCGGCCTTGACTTTGCGGACAAGCTTTCCGACGTGGAGGACTGGGAGACCGCCGAAGGCTATCTTGCCGCGCTCGCGCCGGCGATCTACTCGTCGCTACTGCCCTTCGCACAGCGGCTACGACAGCCGACACACGCCCGCCCACGCCCACCGGACGCTGCACGCACTCGAGGACGACGACGGCCACCCCGGACGCCGCGCAACGAGCGCCTGAATGAGGCACTCGACCACCTCGAGACTCTGCAACGTGGTCGACCCTCCGCGCAGCCAGCGATCAGGAAAGCGCGACGGCGAGCAGGACGCATCCGCTCAGCGATGAAGCGCGTTGGGCTGCGCAAGAAGTTCCGCACGCACGAGAAGGCGTGCATGCAGCAGGTCTTCGCTGAAGCCACGGCAGACCCCGAAGGCGCAACGAACCCGACAGCTCCGACGCGCTGCCCACTTCCGCGGTCCGAGGTGCATGAATATTTCCAGGGCGTGAACACGCCTCCACGCCAGTTCAACTTCGACGACGAGGCCGGCGAGCCCTTCCGTCAACTACTGGCCGCGATGCCACCTGCGACGGCGGAGACAGAGGCGCTTACGGACGACGTCACGACGGATGAAGTGGAGGACGCGGTGCATCGTGCTCAAGGCCGTTCTAGCCCGGGCATCGACGGCGTTGGCCACGACATCTTCAAGAAGTTCCTGCCGGAGCTGTTACCGGCGCTACACGCCGCCTTCAGCGTGTGTTGGAAACACGGCAAGGTGCCCGCCGTGTGGAAGGTGGGCACCGTACAGCTCATCTACAAGAAGGGCGACGCGACGAAGCCAAGCAACTGGCGCCCGATATGCCTACAGGCATGCGTCTACAAGCTGTACTCCGATATGCTCGCACGCCGCCTGACAAAGTGGATCGAGGCAAACGAGCGCCTCACAGACGCACAAAAGGGATTCCGGGCCGTTAATGGTTGTGCCGAGCACAACTTCCTCAGCACCGCCGTACTGGACCAGACCAAGCGGCGGCCGCGGCCACTACACCTGGTCTGGTACGACCTCAAAATGCGTTCGGCTCCGTGCCGCCGGACTTGATTTGGCGCGTGCTGCTGGCGACGGGTGCCAACGCCACGTTCGTGAGCCGGCTGAAGAACATCTACGACGGCGCTGTCTTCACCGTGGCGAACACTGCAGACGGCGCGACGGACCCGATCGAGTTGCGGACCGGGGTTTTCCAAGGCTGCCCCTCTCTCCTTACCTGTTTCTGGTGGGCATCATGCCATTGGTTCGCGCGCTGAACGCGCTCGCGCCGGAGATCGGTGTCCCCGTGACCGCCGACCGCAAGGTATCGGTGTCGGCATACGCCGACGACCTGAAGACATACAGCACGTCGGCGGCGGGCATACAGCGGGCCCATGCGGTGGTGACGAAATTTCTGCGCTGGACGACGATGCGCGCAAATGCGTCGAAATGTGCTTCTCTGTCGGTCAAGACCGACGCACACGGCCACCTACGCGCGGACACCGTCAAGCTGGAGCTGGACGACGAAGTCATTCCGTCGCTGGAGATGCACGAGGGTACACGTACCTCGGCGTGGGAGACGGCTTCAACCATGCACAGCACCGTGGCTCCATGGGACCCGTGCTGCAGGAGATGAAGCGCATGATGGCCGCCATCTTCCGGTCGCCGCTCGCACCATGGCAGAAGATCAAGGCTTTGAAGACCTACGTCTTCCCGAAGGCCGACTACCTGCTGCGCCACGTTCGTGCGTACAAGACGCAACTCGCCAGCGTTGACTCTGCGCTAGCGCGCGGGCTGCGGCACATGCTCCGACTCAACAAGTCGAGCACGACGGCGCTCTTTCACGCGCCAGTGGAAAAGGGCGGACTAGGCTTCGTCTCGCTCGCCGACTTGCAAATGGCGCTACAGGTCAGCCACGCATGGCACATGCTGCATTCGCCGGATGCGCTCGTCCGCGCGGTCACCCACGAACAAGTGTGGCAGGTGATCCAGCAACGTTTCATCCTGGACCCTGACCACTGGCGCGACCGGGTGCCGGTGGCGATCCAGCTCTTCCTCAATGGCGAGCTCAACTCGTCCCCGTTCGCTCAGCAGAAACGCAGGTCGGGGGACATTGGATCTCTGTGGGTTGACGTGAAGAACCACCTTGCGGCCCGTGGCCTCAAGCTCACGACTGAAACGGTGCTTACAGAAGGAGGAATGGAGGTGGAGATGATGCTACAGCTCACGGTGCCGCACCGCGCGCAGCCGCTCACGCACAAGGACGTCACTCGCCAGCTCCGCCAACACGTCAAGCTACGGGAGCTCGAGCGCTGGAAGGAACTGGATGTGCAGAGCACTGTGGTGCGCGCCATCGGCGGCACTGGCAGCGCCTTTGTGTCTCGCGGCGGCGGACTCAGCGATGCGGAGTATCGCTTCGCACTGGCGGCACGACTCGACCTTGTCCCGACACGCGCTGTGCTCCGGCGCTGGAACCAGAGCGGCGGCAAGACATGCCGCCACCCGCGTTGTACCCGCGACGAGACACTGCCACACGTGCTGCAGCACTGTCCTGGTAGTGCGCGTGCAGTTGATGGCAGACACGACCGCGTGCTCGCCATGATCAAGAAGGAGATTGAGCCGGTCGTGTCAAAGCCGACCAACCAGCTCTCGGCGCGATTCGACGCGTGCGTCGAGGGTCTTCCCGGTCGCGCGCTCCGCCCGGACCTCCAACTTTTCAACGCAGCCACGAGGACGGCATACATTTGCGATCTCGCTGTCGCCTTTGACGCGCAGAAGAAAGACGACCCGGCCCCCGGCAACCTACGCGTCCGCCATACCGAGAAAGTAGCCAAGTACCAGCGAGCGAAAGAATTCCTCGAGACCCTCGGCTGGAGCGTCCACACCTCCGCCTTGGTGTACGGAGCCCTGGGCTCGGTGTTACCGTCCAACTACTCAGTATTGACGGACCACCTGCAGCTCACCAAGCGCGCTGCCAGGCAGCTGAACCGCCGTATCTCGACGACCTGTATCCAGGCTAGCCACCGTATTTGGCGGATGCACGCGGGGAAAATCAACCAGGGAGACACATCGCGACACCCCACTGAGGCGCCCACGGCACCAGCTTCGAGACGACCAGCGACATCGGCTCCAGTACCGACGACCAGCCGCCAGACGCCGCCCACATCGGGGCCCCAGCCGAGCCAACCAGCACCTGCAGCTGGCTTGGCGACATCCCGGCGAACGACAACGCGATGGCCCCCCACGCCAGCCGCTGCAGGCTCCACCCCGTTTGAGAACACGGACTCGGACACGATGGGGCCCACCGCTCCGACGTGCGCCGTCGACCCAAGCCACGACCACAAGGAACTAGTATCCTGGACCTACACGGCCCCACCGGCACTCTCCACAAAGGACACCGCCGCTCCAAGCCCAATGTAGCCACTTAGTCCACAGTAGCACATACATATTCCTAGCTAGATAGCAGACATGCACACCCAGGACGACTACTAATTGGCACTAAATACACGTATTCAAAATGAGGGCGTTGACATGAGCCGGAGCAGGCCCCTTGCACTCCGGTGCTGTAAGGGTTCAGGAATGCTCTTATGAGTAATTCCACAGTAGAATTTTTGTCAGCGGGGTGAGCGCGTGCGCCGCCCCACCATCCTCTTCCCAACACCTACACTACTTAAGGCTCTCTCGCCTCGCTCTACGTGTAGCTCCTTCTACTGCGTATCTGCTGTGAGCGTGCTGCGTGCGCTGCCTGCGGAGCGCGCCGATGGCCATCTTTTCGCTGTTCGCGCGCGGACGCGCGATGTCCACTGGTTCACAGCCGCCGGCTTCGCCGGTGAGCAGCACGGCCTCGAGCGCGGTGACGGCGCGAGGGGAGGACGACGTGGCGAGCGTGGACGAAGACTTCCTGAGCGCGGACGAAGACGCAGCCGTGGACGGCGTGCTCGGGCTGCCGCTCTCGCCGCCGCCGGCTATCGCCAGCGACTGGCTCGGCGGCGCGCAGCCGGTTGCTGCTGCCCCCGTGATGTCCACGACGGCCAGCGCGGCAACAACGATGACGGGGCCGCTGCTCAAGACGGAAACGGCGACGGCGACGGGCGCGACGGAGACGACAACGACGAACGGCGCGACGGCCTGCAAGCACCGAAGACGCTCCTGGAGACCTCGGCGACGCTGGCGACGATGCTGTCGGCCCCGTGACCGGCTGCGACGGCTCTACTGGCCCCGTGGCCGACTCAGGAGACGGACGCTGCGCTTTTGACGGCCACGACGACCACGAAGACGATGCCGACCGCGACGCCAACCTCGCCAACCTCGCCAACAACAGCGCCGGCCCAGACCACCTCGACCAAGCTCTCGCCGACCGCTCCGCCTCCCTCGCGTCCCCAACCGCCTCGTCCACGCTCAGAGCTGCCAGGACGAGCGAGCCCGACGGCTCACGTCCCGCAACCGTGCCCACCAACCGGAATGCAACGGCAGCTACGGCTGCTACAGCCATGCTTGTACCGCAAATGGCTACACTCTCGGTGTTTGCCCACAATGCGACCACGTTCGCCTGCATCAAGTGCACGTACACGGCGACGCAATTTGCTGACCTGCGCGACCACCGCCGCCGAGAGCATCGCGGGACAGCTTTCACGGACGTATTCCACGGCGGATGCGCCTGTGCTGCGTCGTTTGCTCACCGAGCAGCGGCGACGAGACACAGCCTCCACTGTGGAACTGCGCCCAGCACTCAGGCAGCTCCGCTTCCGCCGCAGCTCCCGCTCCAGCAGACACACAGGCGGCTGGTGGGGGTCAGCGGTGACACGCCGCAGTCCTCCACCAGACTCAGCCACCACCACTAGTTCCTTGCGCTTGGGTCGTGTGCGTCGTGCTCTACGTAGACTTGCAGGTACTCCAGCAGTTGACGAGCCCATGACTGGGCCTGATGAACATCTCAGTGGTTTAAACGCCGGCGCCTCGAACCGCCGGCCTTGTCGAGCATCGACACCGACGTTGACATGGAGTTGACCGTCACGGCGCCCACGGCGGCTCTCCTGCGCCGAATGCAGGCCTACCAGCCGGAGCCCGCAGTCGAGGATATGGATACAATTCCTGAGCCAGCACCAGCGACCTTGATATCGACTACCCCGCTGCCCGCGACGACCCCACCGACCGACTCGCCGCCTGCTACCCCCTCTGGCGCGCAGTTCGCAGCTCCCCGACCCGCCGAATCGAGCACCACGGATGTGGCCGTGCCGGCGTCAACGGACGGGACTTGGATACTGCACTTCGATGGAGCTTGCCGCCGCCGCTCAGCAACAGCCGGCGCAGCGGCCGGCGCTGGAGCTGCGTTATTTGACCCCGACCAACGCTGCCACTGGACGATAGCGCGCTACCTTAGTAGCAAGACTCACACCAACAATACGGCTGAATACAACGCCTCATTGAGGTCTCAACGGCGCACTGCAGCATGATGCCCGACGACTTGTGGTGAAAGGTGATAGCGCTCTGGTTCTGGAGCAAGTACGCGGCAGATATGCGTGTAATAACTCGCGGCTGCGCAAGCTGCGCAACAAGGTGCGGCAGCTCCTCCGCCAGCTCGACTCCTACGAGCTCCAGCATGTCGACCGCCTGGAGAACAAGCAAGCGGACGGACTTGCGAACCGCGCCCTGGACGGGCGACGTACTCGCCTGGAATGCGCCGACCACGGCATTAATGGGGGCGATTGCAGTGGAAGCAACCGACTGTTCCAGGAGACGACAACAGCTCCTCGACGCCAGCAAACAGCGGCAGAGACCGAGCAGCGCGCACGTCCACGAGACGTCGAGATGGAAGACACAGAAGCAGCCGAGGCGACTGCGGCAGTCGTGCGCCGAGACGGAGGCCAGACGTTCCCAGTGTTACCGGTCTCAGCGGACAGCGTGCCTGCCCGTCAACCCCGACTGCAGCTCCGCGGTGACTTGAAGGGAGTGACTGGGAAGCGGCACACGCAGCAATGAAGCGAGTCGGCCTTGACTTTGCGGACAAGCTTTCCGACGTGGAGGACTGGGAGACCGCCGAAGGCTATCTTGCCGCGCTCGCGCCGGCGATCTACTCGTCGCTACTGCCCTTCGCACAGCGGCTACGACAGCCGACACACGCCCGCCCACGCCCACCGGACGCTGCACGCACTCGAGGACGACGACGGCCACCCCGGACGCCGCGCAACGAGCGCCTGAATGAGGCACTCGACCACCTCGAGACTCTGCAACGTGGTCGACCCTCCGCGCAGCCAGCGATCAGGAAAGCGCGACGGCGAGCAGGACGCATCCGCTCAGCGATGAAGCGCGTTGGGCTGCGCAAGAAGTTCCGCACGCACGAGAAGGCGTGCATGCAGCAGGTCTTCGCTGAAGCCACGGCAGACCCCGAAGGCGCAACGAACCCGACAGCTCCGACGCGCTGCCCACTTCCGCGGTCCGAGGTGCATGAATATTTCCAGGGCGTGAACACGCCTCCACGCCAGTTCAACTTCGACGACGAGGCCGGCGAGCCCTTCCGTCAACTACTGGCCGCGATGCCACCTGCGACGGCGGAGACAGAGGCGCTTACGGACGACGTCACGACGGATGAAGTGGAGGACGCGGTGCATCGTGCTCAAGGCCGTTCTAGCCCGGGCATCGACGGCGTTGGCCACGACATCTTCAAGAAGTTCCTGCCGGAGCTGTTACCGGCGCTACACGCCGCCTTCAGCGTGTGTTGGAAACACGGCAAGGTGCCCGCCGTGTGGAAGGTGGGCACCGTACAGCTCATCTACAAGAAGGGCGACGCGACGAAGCCAAGCAACTGGCGCCCGATATGCCTACAGGCATGCGTCTACAAGCTGTACTCCGATATGCTCGCACGCCGCCTGACAAAGTGGATCGAGGCAAACGAGCGCCTCACAGACGCACAAAAGGGATTCCGGGCCGTTAATGGTTGTGCCGAGCACAACTTCCTCAGCACCGCCGTACTGGACCAGACCAAGCGGCGGCCGCGGCCACTACACCTGGTCTGGTACGACCTCAAAATGCGTTCGGCTCCGTGCCGCCGGACTTGATTTGGCGCGTGCTGCTGGCGACGGGTGCCAACGCCACGTTCGTGAGCCGGCTGAAGAACATCTACGACGGCGCTGTCTTCACCGTGGCGAACACTGCAGACGGCGCGACGGACCCGATCGAGTTGCGGACCGGGGTTTTCCAAGGCTGCCCCTCTCTCCTTACCTGTTTCTGGTGGGCATCATGCCATTGGTTCGCGCGCTGAACGCGCTCGCGCCGGAGATCGGTGTCCCCGTGACCGCCGACCGCAAGGTATCGGTGTCGGCATACGCCGACGACCTGAAGACATACAGCACGTCGGCGGCGGGCATACAGCGGGCCCATGCGGTGGTGACGAAATTTCTGCGCTGGACGACGATGCGCGCAAATGCGTCGAAATGTGCTTCTCTGTCGGTCAAGACCGACGCACACGGCCACCTACGCGCGGACACCGTCAAGCTGGAGCTGGACGACGAAGTCATTCCGTCGCTGGAGATGCACGAGGGGTACACGTACCTCGGCGTGGGAGACGGCTTCAACCATGCACAGCACCGTGGCTCCATGGGACCCGTGCTGCAGGAGATGAAGCGCATGATGGCCGCCATCTTCCGGTCGCCTCTCGCACCATGGCAGAAGATCAAGGCTTTGAAGACCTACGTCTTCCCGAAGGCCGACTACCTGCTGCGCCACGTTCGTGCGTACAAGACGCAACTCGCCAGCGTTGACTCTGCGCTAGCGCGCGGGCTGCGGCACATGCTCCGACTCAACAAGTCGAGCACGACGGCGCTCTTTCACGCGCCAGTGGAAAAGGGCGGACTAGGCTTCGTCTCGCTCGCCGACTTGCAAATGGCGCTACAGGTCAGCCACGCATGGCACATGCTGCATTCGCCGGATGCGCTCGTCCGCGCGGTCACCCACGAACAAGTGTGGCAGGTGATCCAGCAACGTTTCATCCTGGACCCTGACCACTGGCGCGACCGGGTGCCGGTGGCGATCCAGCTCTTCCTCAATGGCGAGCTCAACTCGTCCCCGTTCGCTCAGCAGAAACGCAGGTCGGGGGACATTGGATCTCTGTGGGTTGACGTGAAGAACCACCTTGCGGCCCGTGGCCTCAAGCTCACGACTGAAACGGTGCTTACAGAAGGAGGAATGGAGGTGGAGATGATGCTACAGCTCACGGTGCCGCACCGCGCGCAGCCGCTCACGCACAAGGACGTCACTCGCCAGCTCCGCCAACACGTCAAGCTACGGGAGCTCGAGCGCTGGAAGGAACTGGATGTGCAGAGCACTGTGGTGCGCGCCATCGGCGGCACTGGCAGCGCCTTTGTGTCTCGCGGCGGCGGACTCAGCGATGCGGAGTATCGCTTCGCACTGGCGGCACGACTCGACCTTGTCCCGACACGCGCTGTGCTCCGGCGCTGGAACCAGAGCGGCGGCAAGACATGCCGCCACCCGCGTTGTACCCGCGACGAGACACTGCCACACGTGCTGCAGCACTGTCCTGGTAGTGCGCGTGCAGTTGATGGCAGACACGACCGCGTGCTCGCCATGATCAAGAAGGAGATTGAGCCGGTCGTGTCAAAGCCGACCAACCAGCTCTCGGCGCGATTCGACGCGTGCGTCGAGGGTCTTCCCGGTCGCGCGCTCCGCCCGGACCTCCAACTTTTCAACGCAGCCACGAGGACGGCATACATTTGCGATCTCGCTGTCGCCTTTGACGCGCAGAAGAAAGACGACCCGGCCCCCGGCAACCTACGCGTCCGCCATACCGAGAAAGTAGCCAAGTACCAGCGAGCGAAAGAATTCCTCGAGACCCTCGGCTGGAGCGTCCACACCTCCGCCTTGGTGTACGGAGCCCTGGGCTCGGTGTTACCGTCCAACTACTCAGTATTGACGGACCACCTGCAGCTCACCAAGCGCGCTGCCAGGCAGCTGAACCGCCGTATCTCGACGACCTGTATCCAGGCTAGCCACCGCATTTGGCGGATGCACGCGGGGAAAATCAACCAGGGAGACACATCGCGACACCCCACTGAGGCGCCCACGGCACCAGCTTCGAGACGACCAGCGACATCGGCTCCAGTACCGACGACCAGCCGCCAGACGCCGCCCACATCGGGGCCCCAGCCGAGCCAACCAGCACCTGCAGCTAGCTTGGCGACATCCCGGCCCCGGCGAACGACAACGCGATGGCCCCCCACGCCAGCCGCTGCAGGCTCCACCCCGTTTGAGAACACGGACTCGGACACGATGGGGCCCACCGCTCCGACGTGCGCCGTCGACCCAAGCCACGACCACAAGGAACTAGTATCCCTGGACCTACACGGCCCCACCGGCACTCTCCACAAAGGACACCGCCGCTCCAAGCCCAATGTAGCCACTTAGTCCACAGTAGCACATACATATTCCTAGCTAGATAGCAGACATGCACACCCAGGACGACTACTAATTGGCACTAAATACACGTATTCAAAATGAGGGCGTTGACATGAGCCGGAGCAGGCCCCTTGCACTCCGGTGCTGTAAGGGTTCAGGAATGCTCTTATGAGTAATTCCACAGTAGAATTTTTGTCAGCGGGGGTGAGCGCGTGCGCCGCCCCACCCTTCTCTAAATATTTTTATTGTTACACTACACCATGATACTGTACCCCTAAAAACAAAGTAACGCTTTAATGCAACCCCTTAGTAAATTCGTGCGTACCACGACCTATCATATTAATTTCAAAGCTACCGTTCTAGATAACCTTGCTACAGAGCCTGTTTTACTGGTGTGAGTGAATATTTAACCCCTATACTCTGTACTATCCAGAATACTCATTATGAAATGATCAAAGCTTTTTAGTTTATTGGGGGGTTATAGGAAGGGAACCGGGTAAAATTCGCAGTGAAGAACTGCAAGGGAAAGCTATGCACACATTCTTCGTCATACAAATAACAGTATACATGAGTGGGCGGTAACTTGTCTCACCGTTTGGAATAACGCACCGATCGCAATGACCAGCGGGGTACCTGAGCGCGCACTGCGCCAGGATACCCAGCTCTTTGATGCGGCCACGAGGACCGCGTACATCTGCGACCTCGCCGTCGCCTTCGACGCGCAGAAGGGCGATGACCCAGCCTCTGGCAGCATGCGCGTCCGCCACGACGAGAAGGCGGCCAAGTACCGACGCGCCAAGGACTATCTGGAACAGCTGGGATGGCGTGTCCAGACTTCCGCGCTGGTGTACGGCGCGCTCGGCGCTGTTGCATCCAGTAACTAGAAGGTGCTGGCTGAGCAGCTCCGGCTCACGAAACGGGACGCCAATCAGCTCAGCCGCAGAATCTCGGTGGCCTGCATCCAGGCCAGCCACCGAATCTGGCGGCTGCACGCCGGTGGAATCAACACGGCGGACACATCGCGAACGGCGCCGACCACGATAGCATCCAGACCGACACCGACACCACCAAGACCGACGGAATCCCAAGCGCCACGACGGACATCTACACGGTGGGGGCCACCACTGTCGGGGTCGACGGCGCTGCCTCCAGCTGCAGCACGACGACCACGACGCACGACGCGGTGGGGACCACGCCTCCAGCGCCCAGCCGGGCACCCCAACTGCCGCGCCACGACCGCGAGGAACTAGTACCCCGGGTCCACCAGACCCCACCGGCACTCTCCACCAAGGACACCGCCGTCTCAAGCCCAATGTAGCCACTTAGTCCACAGTAGCACATACATATTCCTAGCTAGATAGCAGACATGCACACCCAGGACGACTACTAATTGGCACTAAATACACGTATTCAAAATGAGGGCGTTGACATGAGCCGGAGCAGGCCCCTTGCACTCCGGTGCTGTAAGGGTTCAGGAATGCTCTTATGAGTAATTCCACAGTAGAATTTTTGTCAGCGGGGGTGAGCGCGTGCGCCGCCCCACCACCATCTCTCTTTCTTTTCAATAGTGTTTGTAGTGCTAAGAGTTTAATATGTAAATACTGAGCGATTCCCGCAACAAATTTTTCGTCATTATAAAATCTCAAAATCAAGTCGTAAATATGGATAATCGGTGCGCTTCTGTGGGTATTAGAGTGTCGAAGACAATACAGATTCATATTCTGTAAGCCCTTCCCTTTTAAGAATCGAATATTGGACCACAAATCTAGTCAGACTGTCGGTCTGGACGATCGCGTGGGCCGGCTAAACAACCTATACTTTTCAGCAAACGTGATTGTTTATTAAGTTATCACCACAGCGAGAAATAAAGCATCAAAGTCGTCGTCTGGGCCAAACTCCGTCGCAGTTCTATCTATCATACCTGCGTCCACCATCGCCTCAACCATGGCCTCTGTCGCAGTCTTTCCCGGAACGAGCTTTGTCACGTCTGGCGCATTGCTTGCGATAAGTCACAACACCGAAATCCGGTTAGGACGGTTTTGCCGAGTCACTGCCTGGTCTAGAATGATCTCAAAATCGCCTTCGACTCTGTGCAAAAAAGGCGCGTTGCAAGCGGCTGGCACGCAATCAAACTTCATCGGCTGACCCGACAATATCTCCCAGGACGCTGATTCACCGTGATCGACGCCAACAACGATACCGCTGGCCCAGTCGAACTGCCAAGGCTGTCCCTGTCGCAGTACCTATCCCTCGTTGACATTATTCCGCTTGTGCGAGCCTTGCAGAACCTTGCGCCCGACATTAGAGTACCCGTGACACCAGAGAGGGCTGTGTTCGTGACAGATGCCTCGAAGACATACATCGCCTCGGTTTCGGGTATCCAGTAATACCATCGACGAAGTGCACCACAGAAGCCGTACGCTGTGCTGGTGCGCTTCGAGAAATGATCGTCCATACGAGTTAATCGCTTTCTGTACGTGCACGGCCATCTTCGACAGTGGCTTGATGCTGTCGCTTACCTGAGGGTACACCTACCTTGGTGTTGGCAACGGCTTTAAACGTGAACAACACCGTGTCTCCATGGGACCCGTGCTCCAGGAGATTAAGCGAATGATAGCAGCGGTGTTCAGCTCGCCCCTAACACCGTGGCAAAAGACCAAGACGATTAAGCCCTACAGCTACCCAAAGGCTGACTACCTGCTACGACATTTCCTTACCAAGTAGCATAGAAGACACAAACAAAAACAAAAATGTCCTAACACTGCTATGGTTGTTTCATGAAATCTTGAAGAAATTCGTTCATCGTGCTCCTGCTTCATCATTTTTTAACTGATCTTACTTCAATTTAAATTTGAAAGGCCTATCCCCTTGGTACCGCAAACGAGTAACTATATAAATGTGAAATCCATAATCTTTATTATTATTATTGTAATTTCAGGATCTCTCATGCACCGGTTGTATTGTTGAGTGGGTGCGGTGGGAGGGGATTATATAATGGACTGATGGGTCTTGCTGACACGGAACCTGCCACAAGTGGCCACTACTAACACGACATTTTGCATGATGGATAGCTAGTACATCTCATATACATACAATTCAAGCAGAAAAATGAGTTCCCTGACTTGACGCAATATTTGTGGTATATTTGCGTTGACGGTGTATTGACTTTCGGTCAGACAACAGAATTTAGACCAATTGTGTCTCTTGTTTTTCGGGCTGTCCATTCAAGGTGGGGGATGGGATGTAGTCGACAAAAGCGGAATGATAGTGAACAGTTCATACCCGATATCATCGATGAGAATGCGGGCGACGCTACTCAAACAGTAGGTCGTGATGCAAAGATCATCCTAGAGGCATCGAGACAATTTTGCGCAATACTGAGACGATAGCGTAGTTTGGCGATTTTGTCATATGATATTTAGGAACAGAAGCACTCGGTCGAGGTAATGCGATTTCAGATCTGGAATCCTTATTAGACCATACGCCTAAATCTCGATTTATATGATCCAATTGTTTAAATACACGCAATCTAAAATCAATATAGACATCGATTATTTATTGTAAACAAACCCACCTGCTTAAACTTTAAGGTTCCGATAATTATGGAAACGCGAAGGCAGTGAGGTGGTTAGTAGACTTGGCACGGATGCTTCAGCGCCTTAATGGTTGTGGCAATCATGTTGTCATGCGTGTGCATGTTGCTGAGGCAGCGCACCATATCCGGCTGGGTCGTCGCTAGGCTTCGTCATTCGTCTTTAAAACTAGTCACGATGTATATATTTAATGTTTCATAAAATATATTGCCATGTGATAATAGTAAACAGCTCTGTCGTCAATGTGAGCGCACGAGCAGACGAGGAGGTTATTGAAGTCCACTCACAGCAATCAAATGCCACCTGGTTTGCGCTTCTGGAAGGCTAACGGTGATGAGGCCAGTTCGCCGTTCAAAAAGTGCTAGATGGATACGCTAGCTCTGTCGCGCCAGTGGTCTGGGTTCAATATGAAGCCTTCTGGATTACTTGCCACACTGGTTCGTGCGCGACCTTGCGGTTGGGTTCGTTTGGAAAGTGAAGCACCTCCCAGATGTGTATTTGACCTGAGACGTCACCATCCTATTTGGTGACCGTAAGATGGTAGCCCCGTCACCCCGCAGTGTGTCGCGTGGTTAAATTCTTGGCCGATGCCACGGTACAAGTGTTCCTTCACTTACTCGAGTGACGGTATCATCTCGTCAGCCAGATATGTCTCGAGCGTATTGTCCGTGCGAGTCAGTATTTGTTAATGTAGAGTCCTTCTCCCCATCCTTAACGTGGACCATACTGAACAAACTCAGTAATCGCGTATATTACTTGTAGTAATCTTAGTGTGTAGCCATCTCTAGGAGCAACACTGGTTGCCGACACTAAGAGCTTAATCTCGCTTCTTCTTTTCTTCTCTCACCGACACAATTTTTCAGCTCTCTTCACGAACCTTCACAGGTTATGAGCCCAACGCAAGCCTCCCTCACCGACGACCGCGATTTTCCGCGCCTCAACGGCCGGAACTTCGTCATCTGGAAGACACGTGTCACCGCCGCTCTCGAAGGCAAGAACCTCCTCGGCTTCGTCACCGAAGTGGGCTACACGGGGAACTTCGACTTCTTCGACGATGAAGAACTCAACCCGGCATTGTCCGACATGAAGGACATGGAGGCCGCGCTCGACGCAGCCGGCGCTCCCAAAGCCGACGATGCAGAAGACCCCTCATCGAGTAAGTCCTCCTCCGACGCAAGCTCGGAGGCTGCCACCGTGGAGACGACGGCGACGTGGACATGGGGCAGGGATCTCCCCCGTGATCCAATCCTTCTCAGCCGCGAAACGAGAAGAGCGCAAGCGAGCTGAAAAGCTGAAAGCCAGGAGCCTAAAGCTGAGCTCGAAAAAGCTCCGCCTGAATGAGGCTAAGGCCAAGGCGTTCTTAATCAAGACCGTCGACGACCAACACGTTCCCATGGTCAAGGACAAGACCACGGCGTTTGAAATCTTTCAAACGCTGTGCGATCAGTATGAAGGAGCAGTCATACATGGCGACCCGTGCTACATCCAGTCCTACCTCATGACGCTCAAGTATGAAGAAGGTATGGACCTCACAGCCTTCTTCTTCGAGATGGAGAGCGCTATGAAATCAAGTGCTGAGGCCACCAACAGCGTCATGAGCGACGAACAGAAATCGCTCTATCTCTACCATGCGCTACCAGATGCATGGAAACCCGAGCTGGCCGTCTGGAAGGGGAGTCTCAAATACATCCCGTACGACGACCTCAAGCGGCACATCGAGACCAAGTTCACCATGAGCTTGCGCGAAACCGCTATGTTCTCAAACAAGGAACCCCTGAGTCTAAAGAGACTCGCCAGGAAAAGGCCTTGCAGGCCACGGCTCCAGTGCCAGCTCCACCAAATGTGCCTTCGCCCCCTTCGACGGAGACGGCACTCGCGGCGAAGATGAAGTGCACGTATTGCCACCGGGACAACCATGGTACAGTTGACTGCTACATTCTCCATCGTCACCTCCACAGTGGCCAAGTCAAGGCGGACACAGTCCTCCCAGCGAATTTCAAGCTGAAGTCACCTCAACAACAACGCCAGCACCCCTGCAAAGGAAACTTCCATGGGAAGCCACGCTACCAACCTCGGAACAACTTCAGAAGTAACCACCATGGTAACCGGAACAACAACTCCGGGAGACCCCAAGGCCGCAACGGCTTTCATGGACGTCGTAACAACAACAACAGCAGCAACAACAAAACGACAGTGACTGTGGCATAACTGCCTTCACAACCCTGGACAACGAAGACCGAAGCTGTTGGTCTCACTGCGACGGAGACGGACCATGACCCCGTCTGGACGGTTGACTCTGGCTGCACCCGTCATGTCACCTCCAACTCCCACTGGTTCACCAACCTGAAACCAATCATCGGGAAGTCAATCACTGTTGGTGGCAATCACCATATTCCGATCAAAGGAACCGGTGATGTGAATATCGTGGTGCAAGACACGAAGGGAATGCAGCGAGTCATCATCCTCAACAACGTGCTATATGCACCTGGACTCGAGTTTAACTTCCTCTCAGTTCGCCAAGCGGTTGAAGATGGATTCAAGATCAACTTCCCGAATGTCAAGAAGTGCGATCAGGTTTTCGCCCATCGTACTAAGTTCGAGGCCAAACCAGCGAAGGCACCAACCTCTATCAATTCCACGCCAACCCGGAAGCCTCAACCCAAGAAACCCATGTGGCCACCTCCGGTACGCATGACAACATCGTACTTTGGCATAAAAGAATGGGTCATCCTAACTTTCGCATTATGCAGGATCTGGCTAGAGCCGACACTGTCACGGACATGGGCCTGTCAAAATTTGATACCAGCGAGGACTACTTCTGCTCTTCATGCGTCTACGCTAAGGCTCATCGTAACCCATTCAATAAACGTACTGTTGAAAGGGCAAAATTCCCACTTGAAAAGGTTCACACTGATATGGCAGGTCCCTTACCTACACCAACACTAGCTGGATGTCAATATTTTCTCACCTTCATTGACGACTATTCACGGAATATGTTCATCTATGCCATCAACCGCAAGTCAGACGTGTATGAATGCTACGAAGACTTTCGCAAGAAAGCACAAAACATCTTCTGTGCCGATGTTGGTGAAACCACCTACAACGAAAATATGCACGATAAAGAAATCCGCCACCTACAGAGTGATAATGCTCTTGAATATGAAAAATTGGGCCGCATCATCTTTCAGAAATACAATACGCACGCTCAATTCACGAACGCATACACCCCTCAACAGAATGGCGTAGCAGAGAGGCGAATGCGCACCTTGCTCGAACGTACCAGAGCATTTCTCATTGATGGTAAACTACCACGTGTTCTTTGGGGAGAATGCATTAAACATGTAGCTCACCTACTACGCCCAGCTCAGTAACTGATAACATCACTCCCTATGAGAAGTGGTTCAATCGAAAACCTTCTGCCACCGATATCAAAGTGTTTGGTTGTGCTGCATACGCACATATTCCGGAGCTGTATAGAACGAAACTCGAGCCACGTGCCAAGAAGTGCACGCACTTGGGGTTACCTTTCAACAAGAAAGGCTACAGGTTACTTGACACCAAAGAAAATCGCATTATTTACAGCCGCGATGATACCTTTCGTGAAAACGAATCCCCTCAACTCGAGTTCTTGAAGCCTAAAACGTCGGATACCCTTAATCCACTCACAGCTCCTCCTCCCACACTTCCGACACCACAACCACTTCCGCCTCTAGCAACAATGCTCAAACGAACGGCGAATGCTATTGCAGTTGCTGACGATGACAAAGCTCAAAAGAAACCAAAATCACTACCATTACCAGGCGATAAGTCACCTCTTCTCGATGACCCGCTCGACATTAAAGACCGTAACGATCGGCTCAATAACATCTACACCCTCCTCGCCATCCGACACATATCGGAACCTAAGACATACAGGAAGCTATGACGCTCCCAGAGGCACTTCAGTGGAAATCTGCTGCTCGTTCCGAATACAAGTCCCTGATGGACAACAACACATGGATAATGACACAACTTCCGAAAGGGCGGCGGGCACTTCAATGCCGTTGGGTATTTGTTGCGAAATAAAAGGCGACGGAAACGTTGATCGCTACAAAGCCCGCCTCGTTGTCAAAGGTTTTCTTCAAAAATATGGCATCGACTACGATGAAATATTTTCTCCAGTTATTCGCATGGAAGTGCTACGACTCCTCTTAACAATTGCCGCACTTCTTGACATGGACATTCATCAAATAGATGTGAAAACAGCATTCCTTAACGGTTTTCTCGACAAAGAAATCAACATGATGCAGCCTGAGGGATTCACCGTTCGTGGCAAAGAGAACTTGGTATGTAAACTACTCAAAAGTCTCTACGGCCTTAAGCAGGCTCCACGCATCTGGTACCTCACTCTTTGCACTTTTCTGGTTACTATGGGATTCCACAAACTCATCAAAGATCGGTGTGTCTTCGTCGGTACCTTAGACGGAGCCGCGTGCTACGTCCTCGTTTACGTTGATGACCTCCTCATCGTAGCTCCCACAATTGCTCTCATCAATAAAATCAAGGACGCACTCAAACAGCGCTTTAAAATATCCGACTTGGGAGAGGCACAATACATTCTGGGTCCATTATTCGTAACCGGACCCACCGTACCATTTCCATTCATCAAGAAAATACGCTACCAAAGTCCTGGATCGCTTTTCTCACCTCAACTCCTATCCAGTTGGAACACCCACGGACCCTAGTGTCAAACTCACAGAGGCCATGTGCCCACAGTCTCAAACAGACATTAATGCGATGAAAGCGATCCCGTACAGAGAGGCAGTCGGTAGCTTCATGTACTTGATAATGGGAACAAGACCTGATCTAGCCTACTTCCTACGAGAAGTCAGTCAATTCCTTGTAAACCCTGGAAAAGCTCACTGGAATGCGGTCAAGAGAGGCCTCAAGTATCTAAACGGTACTCGAAAACTTGGCATAACACTAGGTGGTATTGAAAACCTAAAATAATATGAGTCAAAGCACTATCTCACCGCGTATTCAGACGCAGACTATGCGAACTGCGTCGATACCAGACGCCCAGTGGGAGGCTTCATCACATACATGTGTGGTATTCCCATTTCATGGCAATCACGGAAACACCACACCGTAGTATTATCTACAACAGAAGCAGAATACATTGCCTTATGCCACTGCATGCAAGAAGTCATTTTCTTCAAGCTACTTCTAGTAGAACTCAAACATGAAAGCCCATTTGCAATCACAGTCTTTGAAGACAACCAAAGCTGGGTTAAATTATCCTACAACCCTGAACTGCATGGCAGAAGTAAACACATTGATATTCGGTACCATTTCGTACAAGAAAAAGTAGACAGAAAAGAATTTGAAATTCAATACTGCAACACCAAAGAAATGATAGCAGACATTTTTACAAAATCACTCACAAAACCTATGTTCATGTACTTGCGTAATGCGCTTTGCACAAAAGGAATAAAACGCGGCAAATCGTAGGATTTATACACAGAATTATGGCCAATCATGCTAAACCATAATATTGTAGTATCTAATGTCATTACTGAAAATAGAATACTGAAAGAAAAGGGAATATTTGTATTAATGTACCAGTTATTAGGTACTGTACTTCAAGTTGCACTCTAAGCAATGTCCTTAATAGCGTAGACACCGTCAATGTGCTCAAAGTAAGCATCTAACTTCTCTACACTATTAGGAAAATACATGTAATAATCAGACATGATAAAGAAGTGCTTTTCACCAACATTGGCCCTGGCAATACAGTGCCAGGTGCCCTCTTGCTGGCCAGGGCGACGCCCTATGATGATAAGAGCCGCTTTCCGTGATCGAACGATGCGCTTGGCCAGATTTGCTGGGCTGCACTTGAACACCTTGTTTAAGTAAACGAGCTGTTTCTTATGGCGCTGCAGCGCCTGGTGCATCGCATGCGTAGTGTAGGCTCCATCTGTCAGATCACCATGATCGACTTTAGGTTGCTTACCCTTCAGGTCCTTGAGAATGGCCTCCATGCCAAGCCGCGTCAGAAAATCGCGCTGTTGCAACGCGTTGTTCACTGAAAAAGGACCGCAAAAGGACGCAGTGTCAGGAAGCGTTTCTTGGTGCTGACATATAACTTTCTTGCGAAGCGAACGAGGCATATTGGTACTGCATGCATCAAAATGTTAGCATCATATCATAAAGTAAAATATTATGATGACATCGATTCAGCACCATAACCGCACACACACTGAGGGCCTTTTCGGGTGTAGACACGAATGCCCACACCCTAGCCGGGCTGCAGCGCCGGACAGGGACCCCAGTAGATGTGCGTGCAGTAGTTGAACCGAAATAACACCACCTATAACAAACAAAAACTTTAAAAGACTTACCAAGTGTGGAAGAAGCTGGAATGACAGCACAACCTCAAAAAGCGCTGGGTAGCTCAACCACTTGGCTGTAACCCCTATGAGACAGCATCACACTATTTAAAAGCGAAACATGCTACGAAAGAGAGTGAAACGACAAGCACCACAATCCCATAGCAATGAAGCAGCATCTCAAGCACGGCATGAGAAGCAAAACTCAAACGTCTATTTGTACTTAAATGAGTGTGACATTCTGATACAAATTTGGCATAACGTCCTCCTATTTTTACAGCACTGGGAGCAGCCTCTGCTGCTCCGCTGAAGGCAGTGGGTGCTTCCCACTCGCCGGCAGAGCGGGGATAAGGTCCGCCCGCCACTAGCGCTATGTTTCAAACCGCTTTTCCAGGGGTCCAAAAGCTCGGGATGCCAGATGCCAGGATGCCTCCAAGGAGAGAGGCTGTTAATGTAGAGTCAATCTCCCCATCCTTAACGTGGACCACACTGAACAAACTCAGTAATCACGTATATTACTTACAGTAATCTTAGTGTGTAGCCATCTCCAGATGGCTGGATAGGAGCAACACTGGTTGCCGACACTAAGATCTTAATCTCGCTTCTTCTTTTCTTCTCTCACCGACACAATTTTTCAGCTCTCTCCAAGAACCTTCACAGTATTCATGGGGATGTCGCACGCTTGGCCACATTGGCTTGCATCTTGGGACTCTTCAGGAAATATCCGGCGAATCAGAGGGGATAGCCAGTCCTACCGATATCTCATAGCAGCAGATGGTATCGGTGGACTATTACTGGATACCCGAAACCGAGGCGATATATGTCTTCGAGGCATCTGTCACGAACACAGCCCTCTCCGGTGTCACGGGTACTCTAATGTCGGGCGCAAGGTTCTGCAAGGCTCGCACAAGCGGAATAATGTCAACGAGGGATAGGTACTGCGACAGGGACAGCCTTGGCAGTTCGACTGGGCCAGTGGTATCGTTGTTGGCGTCGATCACGGTGAATCAGCGTCCTGGGAGATATTGTCGGGTCAGCCGATGAAGTTTGATTGCGTGCCAGCCGCTTGCAACGCGCCTTTTTTGCACAGAGTCGAAGGCGATTTTGAGATCATTCTAGACCAGGCAGTGACTCGGCAAAACCGTCCTAACCGGATTTCGGTGTTGTGACTTATCGCAAGCAATGCGCCAGACGTGACAAAGCTCGTTCCGGGAAAGACTGCGACAGAGGCCATGGTTGAGGCGATGGTGGACGCAGGTATGATAGATAGAACTGCGACGGAGTTTGGCCCAGACGACGACTTTGATGCTTTATTTCTCGCTGTGGTGATAACTTAATAAACAATCACGTTTGCTGAAAAGTATAGGTTGTTTAGCCGGCCCACGCGATCGTCCAGACCGACAGTCTGACTAGATTTGTGGTCCAATATTCGATTCTTAAAAGGGAAGGGCTTACAGAATATGAATCTGTATTGTCTTCGACACTCTAATACCCACAGAAGCGCACCGATTATCCATATTTACGACTTGATTTTGAGATTTTATAATGACGAAAAATTTGTTGCGGGAATCGCTCAGGTATTTACATATTAAACTCTTAGCACTACAAACACTATTGAAAAGAAAGAGAGATGGTGGTGGGGGCGGCGCACGCGCTCACCCCCGCTGACAAAAATTCTACTGTGGAATTACTCATAAGAGCATTCCTGAACCCTTACAGCACCGGAGTGCAAGGGGCCTGCTCCGGCTCATGTCAACGCCCTCATTTTGAATACGTGTATTTAGTGCCAATTAGTAGTCGTCCTGGGTGTGCATGTCTGCTATCTAGCTAGGAATATGTATGTGCTACTGTGGACTAAGTGGCTGCATTGGGCTTGAGACGGCGGTGTCCTTGGTGGAGAGTGCCGGTGGGGTCTGGTGGACCCGGGGTACTAGTTCCTCGCGGTCGTGGCGCGGCAGTTGGGGTGCCCGGCTGGGCGCTGGAGGCGTGGTCCCCACCGCGTCGTGCGTCGTGGTCGTCGTGCTGCAGCTGGAGGCAGCGCCGTCGACCCCGACAGTGGTGGCCCCACCGTGTAGATGTCCGTCGTGGCGCTTGGGATTCCGTCGGTCTTGGTGGTGTCGGTGTCGGTCTGGATGCTATCGTGGTCGGCGCCGTTCGCGATGTGTCCGCCGTGTTGATTCCACCGGCGTGCAGCCGCCAGATTCGGTGGCTGGCCTGGATGCAGGCCACCGAGATTCTGCGGCTGAGCTGATTGGCGTCCCGTTTCGTGAGCCGGAGCTGCTCAGTCAGCACCTTCTAGTTACTGGATGCAACAGCGCCGAGCGCGCCGTACACCAGCGCGGAAGTCTGGACACGCCATCCCAGCTGTTCCAGATAGTCCTTGGCGCGTCGGTACTTGGCCGCCTTCTCGTCGTGGCGGACGCGCATGCTGCCAGAGGCTGGGTCATCGCCCTTCTGCGCGTCGAAGGCGACGGCGAGGTCGCAGATGTACGCGGTCCTCGTGGCCGCATCAAAGAGCTGGGTATCCTGGCGCAGTGCGCGCTCAGGTACCCCGCTGGTCATTGCGATCGGTGCGTTATTCCAAACGGTGAGACAAGTTACCGCCCACTCATGTATACTGTTATTTGTATGACGAAGAATGTGTGCATAGCTTTCCCTTGCAGTTCTTCACTGCGAATTTTACCCGGTTCCCTTCCTATAACCCCCAATAAACTAAAAAGCTTTGATCATTTCATAATGAGTATTCTGGATAGTACAGAGTATAGGGGCTTAAATATTCACTCACACCAGTAAAACAGGCTCTGTAGCAAGGTTATCTAGAACGGTAGCTTTGAAATTAATATGATAGGTCGTGGTACGCACGAATTTACTAAGGGGTTGCATTAAAGCGTTACTTTGTTTTTAGGGGTACAGTATCATGGTGTAGTGTAACAATAAAAATATTTAGAGAAGGGTGGGGCGGCGCACGCGCTCACCCCCGCTGACAAAATTCTACTGTGGAATTACTCATAAGAGCATTCCTGAACCCTTACAGCACCGGAGCACACCACATTACTTACAGGTTTGCGGTTGACGAATTGTAATCAGAAACAGGTTCCTAAGGTATCGTTAGATGGCTTAATTCTCAACTATGTCATCTTGATTGGTTCTAGCGACATTTTCACTAAAGTCAGCATATTACTAGAGTGAGATTATGTTGCATGAAGTTAGGAACAATATTGGAAAAATTAGTCCATCTAGTTTTGTATGGTTCCGTCTAGCTCGCGTTGCTGCGTCGGCCATGATGACCCTGGTAAATGGTTTGCAGATACTCGAAGGTTGAAAAACGTCTCGACCAGGCCAATTGCACGGCTGATTTCCTGCCTGAGCTCTTTATTGGAGTGTAGATGATTGCACCATTGCACTGCTGACATATTGTCGTTCCGCCTGTTCGGAACAGTGTTCCAGCTCAAGCTCCTACCGGAGGTTCCGGCAGTGGATCACGCTGCGGACGTTGGAGTCTTTTTTTTTTCGTGCGGTACCCGTTGTTTTGTACGTCAACCAGGCAACACCGACATCTACATGTCGATGAAGATGGACTACCGGACTAGGGCTCCCAACTCAACCGATGGCGACAGGTTCTGAAAGCTGGAGGTTTCCCGGAGCAACGTCAGCAGGAGGATGCGGACGATCGAGTCTGACAGCCAAATCGTCAGATTTTACAGTGCGTCCCAGCACGACTGATTCGTCGACTAGTGGCGTTCGGTTTCCCGATCGACACAGCGAACGAGGTCGAAGGACTGATACAGAAGGTATCTCGTCGGCTTGAAGTGCGGGTGCTCATTTTTCTGAGCGTCAATAAAAGAAGGGTTTGAAAGAGTTCTTTTGTTACAACGTTCACCGCACTCTTGAAGACGCTTTGATGGAGCTCGCTTTCGAGATTAACATGCACCACCTTAGCAGAGAACACTTGGGTGTGAGGAACTTCGAGGTCGTGAGGGCCAAAAGAATACTCCGCCACGACAAACAGCGACGAAAACCGCGCAGCTCTCTAATGAGTAAGGAGTGAGTGATGCCAGTCTGGTGGGCGATGCCACGAGCTGCATGTGCGTTTTGCAAGAGCTGCAAATGCAGGAGCACCGAGACATGCGACATCGACAGTACGATGCCCGGGATCGTGATCTACAGGAGCCTCAGGAACTCCTGGACGAGATCCCCCTCGGCTACGTTCAAGAGCAGCTACTACACTTACCCATCCAAAAATAAGGGCGTTTGAAACGTAAGCGCGCGAATTTGCATCCGTGCGTGGCCGTGGAGCTTGATCACGCAGCAGTTTGGATAACGGACAGCAGACCAAGGCGGCGGACTAAGGCGGTGGATATCGGATCAAGGAGACTATGTTGAGCTGACAGCATAGTGACAGCACGCGTCACATGACCACGAGAGTAATATACCTCCGCTGTTTGTTACACGTAACGTACAATTTGAGCCAATGATATAGGTACCCACACCAAAATTTAATGGATATTACAACCTAGAAACCTAGTGAGACCCTGCCCCAAATACTGCACCACTGTCTCTACAATACCGCCACGGATGATATGAAAGCGTGTTTGTCATAATCATGCAGACAATGAAATTGTGGCGCTGCGAATTCAGGAGAAATTGTCCGAGGCGTGTCTGGCCAGGCGAAGTAGCAACTTGGTGATCCGTGGGGGATAAGTTCTTCCAGGCAGCGTACCGAGCTCCCGTCAGGGGAGTGTCTTGACCGGTCGACTTGAACCTTGTAGTCTTGGGCACGTAGACTACTTAATCAATACTGAAGTTATACACTACACAAACTCTCTTTGTCCTCTGTTTTTGTAGGGCCCCGGATTCGAATTTTAAAGGGTGTCTTTGTTTAACTTCATGCCCAGACTGAAGGCTGGTACGCGTACCAGTCCCCAAGAGGACAACAACCCACACAATATCGGTTTTTCAACCCAGAACACTATGCTGGTCAATCTTAGGAAGCAAAGCCCCGGTAAAGTAACACATTGCTGTGATATAGCGCTTTGGGCTTCCTACCACTTCCTGGTGTTGTACACGTGATGCTCCCAAGTGAGTCAGACGGCTCCGCCCGGACGAGGGATTTATCCGGGGCCGTGACCTGGGGATCCTCCCACACAAGAGTTCTTCGGGACCCTGTTCGGGACCGGGAACGGGAGGGCCCTGGGCCGGTCAGTACCTTCACCTTGTGTACCCCCTTCGAAAACGGTTGTTTCGATCAGGGACCGGTCACCGAGTTGTTCAATGAACGTCTCGACCTGGTACGGGTGAGCTGCGGGTGGCAGTTGTACACAACGGTCCGGGACACTGCCTGGGTCCGGGACCGGGAATACGACACACAATATATAATATACACTCTGTTCTTTCGGACGGAAGACTCCGGGGCGATGGCCCTAGAAATATGGAATGTGCAAACCCGGGTCAGCCAGACCGCTGCCGGGACACACAAATATGAAATGCCTAACTCCCTGGGGGAACGAAGGCAAAGAGAATGGAAATATTACCAGTATAGCCTTAAGCACAGCTCTGGCCTTCTGTGGCCCTGGTCCCAGACGATCACACTGAAGAAAACACTTGTGCGGTCGAGGGAAAAAGGTAGACTGAATTGGTCGCCCCAGCCTTCGCCGGGGCGAGTTACGTTCCTATGAAATATACTTGGTTTCGCTGTGGATCCGGTCCGGGACCAGGTCTGCTGCTTTCGGCGATGCCTTGACGCGGCCCGGGTGCGTATGTTGATAGACTTGACTTGGGGACACTATGGCCCATCGCACTTGACCAGGGCCCAATATGGTCCGGATCGGCAGCACCGTGACACATCTCAGGAAGAGAGTGTCACTTCGCGGTGGATTCTTCTGACTTGACCTGGACTGAGTATGGTCCGGAGAAGTGATACTGACCGGGACCGCGAGACGGGACAACTTGAAACATGGGTCTTGGTGTGGTTCACACCACTGGTCCCGGCCCCGATATGTCCTGGTCCATACCCGATGTGGTCCACACCAGTGGCCCGGGTCCCGGTGAGGCGGGGCTGACACGAAAGTCCTCGGCACTATGCCACAACCGCCCCATGCTTGGCGCCTTGACGTGGACCCGTGGCGGAGTCGGCTCGAGGAGCAGAGCATCCATGGCCCTGAGCCGTGTAGAACTTCGTGGCCGCGCCGAACATCTAGGAACCCATATCGTCTTGGGTCACCGTGGTCATCACGGGTCGATCCCGATCTCGGGACTGGGATCATCACGAGACATTGTATCTTCCATCCTGGGCTTGTCCTTAGCCTGCAGGTTCTGCCGGCACATCGCGACACACGTCGGCCTGGGTTCCGGGCCTCCGCGTCGGAGTGACAATCGTCATTGCACAGCGTCCCTACTGGGCCCCGGTCCGGGGCCATCACACTCAGGGGTTCGTTGCCACCAGGCAGCATCGCAGGCCTGGTCTTGCTCCGGGGCCGCGAAACTCCAAGGACAGTCGTCATCGTACTTTACCGCGAGGTTGATCCCGGTCCCAGGGCCATCACTCAGAATTCTTCTCACGTCGCGTCCTGGGCTGGCCCCGGTCCATAAACATCAACACCAGCAGTGTCGTATGTGAGGCCCGGTCTAGGAACATCTTGAACTTCTGGACGTGTCGCTCAACGCGGCCTGTCATTGGTCGAGGGACCTCTCGATGCCTTCGTCATTCCGAGATTTTCTTCCAAACCGTCGGACGCCGCCTGCACCATGTCGGCGAAAGGTTCGCCTTCGGCGTCGCCAGGGCCTCCCTCTTCAGCCAAGACCGCTGCCCCCTGCGGGCCTGTTCACAGCGTGCCCCAGCGTGGCGTGCCCATAACACCGGACTCCGATACTCCCGAGCCTCCGTTCGCAAGCACCGGTTTGGAAACGTTGGCCAGCCTGGTCGCCGGCGAACCTCGACGCGCTGCGGACCGGGCGCTCCTGGGCGATGACGGTGCTGCAGATACTGCCTTATCGTCTGCTGATGTCCGGCTTCGCGAGCGGATTCTGGCCTTCCCTGATCTGGAGGTCGAGCGAGAGTCGGGTCGAGTCGTGACTGGGGCGGCCCCGGTGGATCCAGCTGCAGGCGGCTCGGAGACTAGCTTCCTGCGCGCTTCTCCTCGATCCCTCCAGTCCCCAACGCATGTGAACTTGCCAGCGTCCGTGTCGGTGCTCCACCTTCTCCAAGACCGAGACTTTTCTGCCGGTTTACGGGACATCGAGGGGTCGCTCACGCTTCGGTCCGGGTCCCGACGCTGGATGCAGACGAACTGCGGGTCCTAGACCGACTCATGCCTGACCGGGCCGGCATTGCGCAGGACATTCTCATGCCTCGGCCCCGGGGTGCGTCCGGCGGTCTCCTATCCCCTCAAGGTGGGCCGAGGATGGTCGAGTTACAAACGGCGCCGTTGATGAATTTCTTCGGGCCCGAGGCGTTTGGATTCCGGCTGCTCAACACCTGCGACGCATTACGACTTGCACTTCACCACGTCCACGAGCTAGAGTGCGGAGGATGGGTCGACTACGGAGGGTCCCGATAGCCAACGTTCTGTCCGGCGGCTTGAAACTCTTTGCGCCTGGCCCTCCGGGCCCGGGATGAGCTGCACAGGACTTCCGTCTCCATTGCCAGGGCCTGGCGCACCAGGCTCAGACCGATGTGGATGACTTGACGACCCGTACTCGGCTGATCTTGGAGGGCGAGATACGCCAACGACGAGTGTTGGAGGCCCAGTTGGAGGTCTCACGACAGGCTCTTCGGGAAGCGGAGGGGTGGTCCAGGACTGGGACGACGCGACCGCGGAAGTGTCATTGTTGAAGCACGAGCTGGACCGAGCTCTGATAGAGCGGAACCTGTGCCAGGACGAGCTGGCCCTGGTGCGGGACGAACGTGCGGACTACCGGGGCCAGGTCAAGGACCTTCAGCATCGGATTGCGGTTCTCGAGGAGCAGTTGGCCCGGGTCCCAACTCTCCCTGACGCGTCGGACCTGATACGTCAGCTCAGGGACCAGGGCCCGAGCGGACTATTCGGCGACGTGGCTGCATTGGAGCGGTTCGTCGCGGCCTGGATTGCTCGTCAACCCCGGCGGATCAGCTGACGGTCACGGCGATCCGGACCGGGCCGGCAATGGCCCAGGCGTCGCACACTGCGGAGTTGGACGACTCAACTTCCGGGGCCGGGGTCGGGGCTGACACAACGGCGCATAAAGGCGGGGTGTCAACTGGCGCAAATTTGACGGGGTCTGCCGCAAACTCTTCGTCTACGAGCGAGTCTGGGGCTGGTCTTCCCGCAGATCGGACATCGTCTCAGCAACTCTCGTCCGCAAAGGGTACGGCTGGGAGCCACCTGGAGCTGATTCATGAGGAGGGCGAGTATGAGTTCGGGGAAAGCGACGCTCACAGGGCGAGTGTCGGCAGCTCCGGACCGGGGAAAGGAGAGACGGCGCGCGAAGGTCAAGTCACGGAGTCCCAAGGTGGGCCTGAGGCTAACTCCGGAGATGAGGTTGACCGGGGGACCAGGATATGGAAGCCCAGAGCGAGCCCCATTCGAGCCCCGAGTGAAGCCGCCCCGGAGGACCAAGACATGGAGGCCCCAGGCGATTCGGACTCAGGTTCTGAAGGTAGTCATCGTTCGGACGACTCGAAGGGGCTCAGTTCCCTGGCTGTCATGGGCCCTCGGATGTCCCCGGATGGCGAACGAAAAATTCGACCCGATGGGTACAGTCCTCAGCCAGACCGCAAGAGTCCCCTGTATCGGGCCCTGGAAGACGAAGCCGACCCGGTCCGCTCCGATAAAGACATACTGGGATTGTTGCCGCCCCGATGTGGCCTGGACCGCGTCCGCCCTGATGTCCTGGAGCTCCTTCGGATGGACTCCATTTTGACGGATATTCATGACGCAGAGATGATTTGCACGACAGCTTTCGTCGGGGAGGAGATCCACGTCCATTGCCGCCTCCGCCGGGGACCTCTGGTCGAGATTCTCCGGAGATTGTTGTGCCTCCAGATTTTGGACGACGTCCCTTGGGTCATATTCGTGCCCGAAGAGTATTTCGATCGGGCTGTCCGTGAGGCCGAAGCCTCAGAGTGGGAAGTGGGGATCGACAATCCCTGGCCTGATGTACCAGTGGAGGCCCCTGACTCGGCCACGCCTTCGGACTCGGACGAGAGCGCGTCGGGGAGTGAGGGGCTTCCCCAAGAAAACGACGGGGGTCTTCTAAGGGTGGCCGACAACCTAGGCCCGCCACCAAGAGGAGTCGATCTCGTTCGATGTCGTCTCCACCGCCCCAGCCAGCTCCCCGGCCAGCGGCGGCCATTGAAGTCGTCTCCGCCTCCGACACGGAGGTATCTGAGTCGGACCCCGAAGAAGTTTTGAGCGCTCGGGTCCGGGACCTGGCGTTCGATCCTGACACCCATTTCGACACGATCCAGCTTCCGAACCCGGACTCCAAGTCTTGGCACGTCCGGGGATTAAGGTACACTGGTCTGGGACGCCGTTGGGACGACGCCATCAGACACGGGGCTTTCCGCAATACCAGTGTGGTCCAGCGTCAACGCGTCAGGCCCAGAGTCGTCTCGAGCCCGAGTCGTTTACGGTTTCGATGCGTCCGCGACTTCACGGCCAGTTGATGCCTTGGGACATTATGTTCCGGGACCGGATCAAGCTTTTCTGGTTTTCCGGGACCTGGACAGTCTCAGTGATGCTGGGCGCCAGGTCATCAAGGACTATGTGCTCCACATGTACCAGTTCCGTCGGGCTTTCTGGGAGCGGAACCATTGGACGCCTATCGCTCGAGGCGAGGGGCCCTGCAAAGGTTTGTATACCGAACGTCGGACTCGAGCCCGAGCCTGGAAGGCGGCACGTGCTCCGCTACGTCGTCGAATCCGGGAACTCCCTGAGGCCGAACGCACCATTTTCTGGACGGAGCCTGGGCTGTGGGGTCGGACGAGGGATGTCTGCCCGTGGATCCTGGCGGACCCCGTGACCGAGTGGGACTTGAAAGAGCAGATCGAACAGGTCGACATGTACGAGCCCGCCCGGTCTTAATGGAGCACTCCGGACTTGAAGGGCGACGTGATGGACAGCGTCCCAGCTCTCGTGGCGGCTCGCTGGATTCCTCGTCACGAGCGCGAGCGGTTCCTGATACCTGTGCCTGATGACCTCCCGGTGATCGAAGCTGATAGCCCGTGAGGGTCATCGGACTGAGGCCTCGCTCGACAGCTAGCACAGTCCGTGTAGTCGTAACTTTCATTTTAATTCACGTTTTGCACAAGGTCACCCGTGCGTTCTTCGTTCTCCTTCTTGGTCCTCGCCGTTTTCCACATGTAATTCCATGAAAATATGCATTGTCATCACAAAGTGTTTCTTTTGGCTTTGGGGGATGACAGGTCGGGCCCGGATCGCATCGGGCCCTGATCCCAAAGCCGTTTTGGCTACTGGACTTCCACGTCCGGAAGCTCGTCTCCAGCCTGCATGGCGCGGAAACGTGCTCGAGCTGACTCTCCTTTGTCGAACTCGTACAAAAGCCGACCGCAGTTCAAACGGCTCTGTGGGACCCAGTCCAGGGACTCATATCCTTTCCAGCGTATCAAGTATTCTTTACTTTTCGGCTGGACCGGGTCCGGGACATCCATTCGAACATCCAGGATGGCCTCCACTTCGAATTCGCCGGCGCCTTCATCCGCCTCCCAACTGTCTTCTCTGAGTAACGCCGCATCGAAGTCGTCGTCCTCGGGGACCGGGACCTCATCTGTGGGCCGGCTCGGGAACACCACTCTGGGCTTCAAACGACTCACGTGGACCCAGGGGTACACTCGATAGTCGGTCCCTTCCACTTGCAGTCGACACCTGAAGTCCTCGCTCTTTTCTACGATTCGGAACGGGCCATGCCACAGATGTGCCAACTTCTTCGTGAGTCCGGGCTGGACTCGGGCCAGGTATAGCCAAACGGAGTCACCAACTTCGAAACCTTCTTTGAACCGGTCGGATAGCTCCTTCCAACGGCGGTTGTGTTCTCTCGATCGACGGGTCTTTGCCTCCAGCTGGAGGTCCCGGGCCCAGGCCCGAGCGTACTCCACTTGGCGTTGTACCTTGAGCCTCCACTCGTACGCGTCCCGGAGTTCCAGGTCTCTGGGTGCTCCGGATAGCATCGCATGGACGATATCTTGCGAGTCCCAACCGTGGACTAGATAGAACGGAGTCTCGTGCCGAGTAAAATCATACGACGTGTTCAAGGCCCACATCAGTTTTTCGGCCAGTTCGTCCCAATCGCTCTGGTCCACGGTCCGGACGTACGACTTGACGCTCCGAATCACCGTCTGTACAGACCTCTCCTGTTGGCCGTTGGCCTGGGGCCTGTATGCTAGGGTCGCCCGCTGCTGGCTGCCGATCATGTCCCGGAAGTGCCGAAAGACCCGGCTCATGAACCTGGGGTCCCGATCATGTCGAATGATTTCGCTGGCCCCGAACCTCCGGAAAACGCATTCTTCGTAGGCCTCGGCACAATCCTGGGCCGAAGTTGTGCTCATTGCTTTGCACATGACAAAACCGGAGAAGGCGCACTGAAACAACAACAAGGCCACATTACCTCGAGTCGTCTTCGGAAGTGGAATCACAAAGTCCATAGATACTATCTGGAACGGTCTCGTGGCTAGGAAGTTCCCGGGTGAGGGACCCGGGTTCCGGGGTGCTCCTTTCGCCGTCGTGCAATCCATACATTCTTTGACGTACTTCTCTACGGAGGCGAACATACCGACCCAGTAGAATTCGCAACGCAGTCGCTCGTAAGTCCGGATGATCCCTTGGTGCCCACCTTGCATATCCGTATGGCACAGGTGCAGGACATCTTGCTGGAGGTCCCGGGGCACTACCAGCCGGAGCTTGTCTGAAATCTCGCGAGGGCGGTCTGGGGTTTTCCGGGCCACATAAAATAGCACATCCCGGTCATCCAGGACGAACTGGTCCGCGATCTTCGCTAGATGTCTCGCTTCTTTGATAGACATCCTCTTTGTCCGGCCTTGCAGGAAAGCTCGCAGAGGGGCAAGACCCGGGCCCAACTTCTGGTGGGCGCAAACACGCCTCCACCTCTTCCCGAGCGATTCCGGGGCTGATCTCTGGTTTCTGACCTGGTCGCACCGGAGCATTGCCAGCGGATGCGTCTTCGCGGTCTGCTTGGTTGCCACTTTCCGTCTCGGTGGGCAGGTGCGTCGGGACCGGGATCATTGCTGGTCTCGGGTCATGCCCTAGGTCCGGCCCCGTGGAGATTCGGTGTCTGGGTAGTCACAGGCCTGGGACCTAGGTTGCGCATTTGGTCCTGTTGACCCCTCAGGATGGGGGTTGATACGGGCTTGGGCCCGAGTAGTAACAAACACACCTGGCCGGACGGGTCCGAGTACTTCGAAATCCCGGACCCTCTGGGCTGCTGCTGTGAATACGGCGGCTACCATCGAAGTTTCGCGTGGGTCCGGGTCCTTCATCAGCTTCTCGTGGATGCGGTTCAGACTCCGGAGCAACTCCAACTCTTGGGGATCACCAATGCTGAAGGTTGACTGGTCCTGGAGCACTCTCTTGGAGACATAATCGGCTGCGGCGTTGAAGTCTCTCTTGACGTGGACCAGCCTTACCGATGCAAACCACTTCTGAGCGTCCTCGACCTGTGTCAGCAGCCTCACCAGGTGGGGCTGGGTGCATCCAATGATGCCTTGTACTTGCTGGATAACCAGTCGGGAGTCTCCAACGACCACCAGGTCTCGGACCTCGTGGGTGCGGGCCAGGTGGAGACCTCTCAGTAAACCTTCGTACTCCGCTTGGTTAACCGTGACACCACTCAGGGCGTGTCCTTGGGCTTCTATAACCTCCCAACCGGGAAGTCGCCACAGGACACACGCGGCGGCCCCGGTCCCGTCTCGCTTGGCCGCTCCATCGAAACTGAGCAAGTAGCCTTCGTGATCAGTGGAAAGCATTTCCAGACTGATCGGGGACTTCGGACCTTCTGACCCTTAGCCGGGATCAACTCCTCCGCTATTTCATCTAAGTGTTCCCGAGGAGTAATTCCCGCTCCCATGATGGCCGCCAGACCATCTTCGTCGTTCTCGACCCGCCGAATATCCAGGTCGTGTGGGGCGAGGTGGACCCGCCACCGCAGGCACTGTCCATCCAGGGTATTGGACTTGAAGAGCCAGGCTAAAACGGAGTAGCGCGTGTAGACCCGGATCGTCTTCCCAGTGACCATAGTATGGCAGGTCCCGACCCGGAGAAGTGCTAGAACTTCTTTCTCTGCTGGATGCAACCGCAATTCCGCGTCGTGCAGCACTCGGCCCACAAAACGCACTGGTCGTACAATGCCGTCATGGTCCTGACCCAGGACTGCGCTGATGGCCCACTTGTTGGCGTGTAACACCACCACGTAAGGCCGGTCCGGGTCCGGGTGTTGCAGGAGTGGGGTCGACACGAGTTTCTTCTTGAGGAGCTCGAATGCGTGCTTCGCCTTGTCCAAATCCTTGCCAGCCTTGATTTGTTCGTCGGACAGTTCATATAACACCGCGGCCAAAATGGGTAGGTCCTCGATGAACTTCGCGTAGTAATTTAACGAACCTAGGAAGGACTGGACACCCTTCAGCGTTCCGGGGAATGGTAGGTTCAGCACCTTCTGGGCCAGGTGCGGCGAAGTCCGGATTCCGTCTGAGCTAACGTCATGGCCCAGATACTTGCACCTCTTGACCCCGAATTCACTCTTGGGAGACTAATCGAGATGTTCCAGTACCGGAGCCTATAGAGCAGTGCTTCTAGAGTCTTGCAGAGGTCATCCCATGAAGGGGCCCCATAGATGATGTCATCAATGTAAGAGCTCCGCCCCAGTACCGGACCCATCTGGTCCGGGGCCACGCGGTTCTGGAAGAAGACCGTATCCGTAGCTATCTTCGTCTTCGGGACCTTCGCAGACCCGGACCCGGACTCGTCAATAGGTTGGTCCGGATCCAGTCCCAAGTACGCCAGTACCTCCGGGTCCACTTGTTTTTCTTCTCCGGGGACAACCGAACAAAACCCCAAAGACAGTTGTCCAGGAGTCGTTGGTAGATCAGCGGCGCATTCTTCAAGCCGAACGGCATGCGCAGCCATTGGAAGTGCCCCAGAGGACAGATGAAAGCCGAAATCAACTTCGCGCGCTGGGTCATCGGGACGGCCCAGAACCCGCTCGCCATATCCAGTGTCATGAACCACATCGTTGCCGCGAAATTGTTCATCAATTCGTCGATCAGCGGAAGAGGGTAGTTCAGCAACTTGATCAGCTGGTTAACAGCCCGGTAGTCGATGCATAGTCGGATGTCCTTGCCGTTCTTCTTCATGACGATCACGATCGGGGACGCCCACGGCGATTCCGAGTACTCAATAAGACCGGTCTCCAGAAGTTTCTTCAACAACTCGTACACTTTTGTGAGCAACTCTGCTGGGATCCTCCGAGACCGTTGGGCAATGGGCTTCGCTTCGCCGACGTCCAGATCACACACCACGCCCCGGGCCGGGGATGGAAGTGCATTGCCCTCGCCGAGGAAGATCTTCCGGTGCTTCCGCAAGATGGTCCGGAGCTGTTCGTCTTCTTCGGGAGTGGTTACTCCCGCCTCGCCGACTGTCGCCTCCTCGACCCGGGCCTCGGGTTTCAAGTCTCTCAGGTCCGGGAGGTAGGCCAGCTGGCTCCGTAGCTGGTCAAGGAGTACAAAGTCAGTGGCTTGGTGATAAAACACTGCCGGTTCGTTATCCAAGGTCTTCCCAGACATCGCGACGAAGACGAGCGATTCCGTGAGGGGGTCACGTCCGGGACCAGGGACGCAAAGGTGTCCGGGAACACACGAGATAGTTCCCGGGCCGCCCTGTCACTGGGTGTAGACGCGCCTCCGACCATCGCGGACTCAGCCCTGACGTATTCGACGCGAGGGTCTGACACATCCTCGGGAGAGGCACTTGAACAGCTTCAGCTACATCAGAGACCGGCTCTTGGACGTGGATCTCTACGTCTGGGACCGGTACCTGGACGTCACCTCCGGGGACGCTAGATTTCGGCCCGGGATCTCTAGGGGTCCTGGTATCTCGCACCACAGTCAGCGTCCGGGATCAACGCCTGGATCGGGGTTCGCCGGGACGTCGCAGTCACACCGGAATATTGCCGGGTCTGTAGTCGCCCCAGGCTTGGGCCCAGGTATGGGTCGGCGGAGAATAGCGGTCGGTGTCTCGTACACTGGTCGTTCGACGGCAGGGGGTGCATTCTTCTCATACGCGTCGGCGGCAGCGTCTAAGCGTCGCTGCTCCGCCCGTGATACTGTGTTCTCGTAGATGAGATGCCCCCATTCTTCGTACCGGAGGATCCCGGACGCACCACCCCGCCTCCGCGAGGCAGCCGACCATGTTCAGCTAAGGTAGCTAGCCGGGCATGGGGTAGCACTTGGACCGTGGTCCGGGACACATTGACAACTCGGACTGCGGCTGGGATCTTCCGGGAGCTGAATATAACCTGGGTCACCCATTTGTCGCCCCGGGCCACCCACACCTGGAAGGTCTGGGGGTCGACGTCACCGTAGGTGATCGGTAGGACACTACTTTCACCTGGGCCCAGCCATATTCCGTTATGGGCCTGGACCTCGATAGTAGTCCCCAAGCGGTCATGCTCTGGGCCACCTACCAGGAGAACACGTTCTTCGTCAGGGAGCACGATTTCGCCTTCGCTCGCGCACAATCGCACCCCACCGGCTACCATGAAATTCATTCCGAGAAGACAGTCGATACCACCACCGATGTTACCGACCCATATGTCGAAGGTGTACACGACTCGGTGGCCGAGAGTGACCACTACCTGGCACTTGTTCGTCACCTTGGTTTTCACCCGTTCAAACCGTTTAGCCACAGTTCGCCTCGGGACTCAAGCTTCAGCTTCAATCTACGCGCAAGATCGAGGCTGAGAGTGCTCGTTGAGGCTCCTGAGTCTAACATGAGGAGAGTCCGGTGGTGGAACACCGAGCCCCGGACCAAAGCCACCGAGCTGTCCCGGTCCTCCCAGGCATTTGCTTCCCACCATCCTCGACGTTGTCCCGGTTCGAGTTGATACTGGACTTCATCCTCATTCGGGGACACTTGAGCGGTATAGATGGACTGGGACGAAACTTGTCGAGATGCAATTGACATACATTGAGGTTCGTTACGGCCTACGTACGCGTAAGCGTAGTAGCATCTGCGCGGAACAGGCTCGGCGCGTACTGGTTTCCAAACCAGCGAGCCTGTTCGTTTAACGGCTGAGGGGCGTCATCGCGCAGATGACGTAACACCTCGTCCGAAGCTTCGGACAACTTGCCCTCCTGGGCCAGGCGCTTCAGGGCCTGGATCACTTTGCACTTCCCGGACGCGTGGATCTTGGAGCAAGCCTCGCACTTCCGGCGTCGGCAGGCACTTGTCGGGTGCTTGCCGCCACAGCGGTCGCACTTCTCCAGCTGCCAACACGAGTCTCGCGAGTGTCCGGGACGTCCGCATATGGGACAGGTCGAGGGCGAGGCCCGGACCGCTCCTGTTCCGGGGTGATAGTCTGGGTCCCGGGCCCGGTCACGAGACGTCTCCAACCTGGACACGGCTTCGGGGCTCGTATCGGCACGATACACTTCCTCCTCGTCTTGGAACCCGACATCTGCGTCACCTTCATCATCTTCGTATTGGTATCCGTACGCACTTTCGTCGTCATCGGCCCATTGGAGGGGTTGCGGGGCATTCCGGTCCGGGACCGAGGCGAAAACACCAGTTTTGTTGGCCGACTGGCCCCGAGGTCCGGGACCAGACCCGGCCCCCGGTGGTTTGTATCGACCAAACTGGAGGTCGGAGGTTGGACGCCGTTTGAATCCTTTCTCCGTCTCCTCGACAATCTTGAGTGCTTCATGAAGTTCCTCGGTGGAGACGAAGATCCGGCCCCGAGGCTCAGTCGCACTTCCGGTTCCCGGACATTCTTTAAGAACTGAATCACATGACGCCGGACCCCGGAAGCGGATTGAATGTCCACGTTGGCCTTGACTGCCGCAGCGTTGAGGCGCCATAAGAACGTCCGCGGGGCCTCCTTCGTATCTTGTTTCAACCGGAGGTACCGCTCGATGGGGGCCTCGTCGGATCGACAAAACTCTTTAGCAAACTTGTCCGATAGTAGAGCCCAGGACCGGCGCACTCCTTCCGGCAATTGTTGGAACCAGGCCTTGGTCCCCTCGTTATGGGACAGCCGGCTATAGAGCCGAGTGCACCGCTCGGCCTCACGCCAACCTCCCATCAGGGCCGTATACTGGAACTTGTCCCACCACGAGCGCTTCTTCTCAAGAGACAGCGTCGGGTCGAAGGCTTCCACGGCATCGTACGCTATGAACGGCCTAAAGCTGACCGGGCCTTGTGTGGGGTAAGCGGCTTGACTGGGGTACGGTCCCAGGTGCGGGGCTGGGGTACCCGGGTACACTGAGTACCCGGGCCCGGGTTGAGACGTATCCGGGACATTTGATCCGGAACCCCAACCACCGGGGCCCGGGCCCAGGTCCCATGGGTTCATGTAGCCACTTTGGGCCCCGGGCGCCAGGGGTGCCGGCGTCCACGCAGGAGCCTGATGGCTCAGGAGGCCGGGATACTCGTGGCTGGGACCAATCGGCCGAGGACCGGCGGGCCCAAGTTCCGGGACACTAGGTCGACTTGGGTGCACCGAGGCCGAGCTTGGTACGTCCCGGGGCTGTCGAAACGGCCACGGATCCACCTTAAAGTCACTTGACGTGGGTGGGATACCCAAACTTGCCGGTCCCGGAACCTGGAACGACGACACCGCAGGTGGCGCTGCCGAAGCCAATGGGGCCGTACTTGAGGCGGCCCTTGAGGTCGCGAAGCTTGAGTCCCGGACCCGACAAAACCTTGGGGACCGGGGCCGGTGCTGGTCAGGACCGGGGCCGTAGTCACCTGGCCCATCCCGCCTGAGATCTTGGGGACGGTCTCTTGTACCTTGAAGTCCGGATGATTACTCCGTTCTTTCCTGCCCTTCGGCTGTTTGCGCGGCTTGCCCGTACCGGCCTTTCCCCTCCACTGGATACTGGAGATGGGCCAGATTCACACTGAGCTGTCGGACGCGTAGCTGCAGCGACTTGGTCCCGCAGCTGGCGGATCTCGGCCGCTTGCTGTTCTCGGCGCTCCTCGTCCAAGGCCCGACGCACTTGGTCTTCACGAATTTGTTGCTGGAGCTGGGCCTTGGCTTGAGCGTCTTCCTCACGAGCCCGAAGAGTGACCGCTTCTGCAGCAGCCACCGCTTCGTGTCTGGCCCGATCTGCTTCGCGCGCGATCGCAGCTTCAGCTTCTCGGCGGGCGTCAGCGCGTTCCCGTTTCTGTTGCACTAGTACCTGGTGGAGCTGAGCTCGTAAGGCTGCAATCTCTGCCCGGGCGGCTTCGTCCTGGCGGACTTCTTCGGCACCTTGTTGTCCTTGCGCAGCCTGTCGGCGGACTCCGCCCGACTCCGTTCAGTCTCCACGGCCCAGTCCCGAAGGGTCCGCTCGTAGTTCTGCAACTGAGCTTCTCGGGCACGGGCCTGTTCTTCACGAAGAGTCGCTGCAGCTTGAAACTCGGCCATCTGACGCCGTACCTCCTCGAGCACCTCATACGTGGCAAAGGTGTCACGAGGGGATGGGTGAAGATGGGCGCACCCACTGTCACGTTCTCCGTCCTGGGTGGCTCCGGGGCACTCGGGTCCGGTGCGGACGTTGCTGAGGCTGGCCACGAGAAGGCTGGAGTCGGCACTTGTGAAGTCGACACCGAGGGCGCAGGCGGATATTCGGCCACCGGTACGTAGTGCACCGGTGGCACTGGGCCCGGTGGCTCCCCGTCCGGGGCTATCGTGGCCATGAACACTCCGCCACGGATCCCGTCGTGGTCACCCATAGAGGCTTCGGAGCCGCCTCCAGCCGGGGACATGCCCTCGTCGGGCGTGAACATCGGCGCATCGCCGGAAGCCACACTCGAAGTACCGACGGTCTCCGGAACTGGACCGCCCCAGACTCTCGCCCCTGGATCGGAGCCCGGCCAGGACGGTGCCGAAGCCATGGACCCCGACGCAGATTCGTCTTCCGTCGGTCGCGTGCGCTTCGGGTCCGGGTGCGTGACCTCGAGTCGGACCAATCCCGGTCCCGGACGTGAGCAAGTCGCAGCCTCGTAGCGACCGCCTCGCCCAACAAGTCTCGGTCATCAGCGGTCAACAGGAGCGCAGGCTCGGGCCCGGGCGCGGGCGCTTCGACTTCGACCGTCTCAGGATCGATCTCCTGGAAAGGTGCTCCCTCCCGACGGACGCTAAACCGCAAACCCCGGGCGATGTTGTCCCAGGCGCTCTGCTCGTCCCAGAGCAACTGCCGGAGAAAGTCGGCGTCCGCCCGGAACTGTGCGTCTGTCGAAGTCGCCGCGTCTCGAGCGTGGTCCCAGTCCGGGACCACATTATCGAAGGCGAATCCCGCGTCGAAGAGCATCGACTGCAGGAGCGCGATGACTGGGAGTCGACCAGCGGCATCGTGGGCGATCCGAAACAGCGTAAAGTCGACGGAGAAGGCCCGGTGGTCCGAGACCACCGGAAGGCACATGCGTCGCGCTTGGAAGACCACGGTCCACGGAGCACTTTGCGGATCAGTTTGAGCCACCTCGCGTAAGTGCGTCGCCGTGTCCCGGGCCGAGAGTACCCACTCGACGTGACCCTCGAAGACGTTCCGGATAGAAGGGGTCCGGAGGCAGGACGAGACCGGGGTCCCGGACGCTCCGCCGTTCGACTTGGGACGACGCATACTCCCGCAGTTGGGCTTCTGAGAGACCGGACCTAGACACCAAGGTTCCAAGTCTGGCAGCGCCTCTGATGAACGCGACGGCTCCCGGATGCAGCTCGAGCGTAGTGCCCTGACCAGACGGAGTTGGCCTGGGTCTGGAGTGGTTGGCACTAATGTGCCATGGCCCGAGTCATTGGGTCCCGGCCCGGGGAGCTGTCCTCATCGACAGCTCCTGGGGTTTCAGCAGCGGATTGATCCGCTACTGGGGCAGCGTGTATTGCCGCCTGGGTGGTGGTCTCTCCCACTGGTCTTGTGCCTGCATCCCCGGGGAGCAGGCGGGGCCGCAGTACTCCTGGACTCGGTCGTCACCGAGCGGAGTACTACGACATTCGGCGCCGCTTGGTCGTTGTCGGTCGGGGCTTCGGGGACTTGGTCCGTCGGAGTTCCGGTCGTCAAAGCCAAACGGCGCGAAGGTGGACCTAGAAGTTGGGGCGTCCCCCGTCCACCTCGGCCCCTCGCATTGCCGCGAGGGGCCCCGGGAATCCGGGGCTGCAGCTCTCCTGTATCTGTAGGTTCCGTAGACATAATAAACAAGTTGTTGGTGACCTCTCTGATCCGGGCACGCGCACCAGTTGTGATATAGCGCTTTGGGCTTCTTGTCGCTTCCTGGTGTTGTACACGTGATGCTCCCAAGTGAGTCAGACGGCTCCGCCCGGACGAGGGATTTATCCGGGGCCGTGACCTGGGGATCCTCCCACACAAGAGTTCTTCGGGACCCTGTTCGGGACCGGGAACGGGAGGGCCCTGGGCCGGTCAGTACCTTCACCTTGTGTACCCCCTTCGAAAACGGTTGTTTCGATCAGGGACCGGTCACCGAGTTGTTCAATGAACGTCTCGACCTGGTACGGGTGAGCTGCGGGTGGCAGTTGTACACACAACGGTCCGGGACACTGCCTGGGTCCGGGACCGGGAATACGACACAATATATAATATACACTCTGTTCTTTCGGACGGAAGACTCCGGGGCGATGGCCCTAGAAATATGGAATGTGCAAACCCGGGTCGGCCAGACCGCTGCCGGGACACACAAATATGAAATGCCTAACTCCCTGGGGGAACGAAGGCAAAGAGAATGGAAATATTACCAGTATAGCCTTAAGCACAGCTCTGGCCTTCTGTGGCCCTGGTCCCAGACGATCACACTGAAGAAAACACTTGTGCGGTCGAGGGAAAAAGGTAGACTGAATTGGTCGCCCCAGCCTTCGCCGGGGCGAGTTACGTTCCTATGAAATATACTTGGTTTCGCTATGGATCCGGTCCGGGACCAGGTCTGCTGCTTTCGGCGATGCCTTGACGCGGCCCGGGTGCGTATGTTGATAGACTTGACTTGGGGACACTATGGCCCATCGCACTTGACCAGGGCCCAATATGGTCCGGATCGGCAGCACCGTGACACATCTCAGGAAGAGAGTTTCACTTCGCGGTGGATTCTTCTGACTTGACCTGGACTGAGTATGGTCCGGAGAAGTGATACTGACCGGGACCGCGAGACGGGACAACTTGAAACATGGGTCTTGGTGTGGTTCACACCACTGGTCCCGGCCCCGATATGTCCTGGTCCATACCCGATGTGGTCCACACCAGTGGCCCGGGTCCCGGTGAGGCGGGGCTGACACGAAAGTCCTCGGCACTATGCACATAGCCTACCCGCGACGGGCCTGACAGAACGTAGATATGGAGTAACGTTACTCACAGCCGAACGCCTTTTACGCCGCCTCTTTGACTTCAGGGTAACTTGACGGATGTGGAGCCTCTTCTTCCGGGCGAATCTTCCGACTTGCCACTTAGAAGGTAAAACGAACTCTGTTTGGTTAAAGATCTCATACACAACTAAAGGTACTCCTGGCAGGAATCCAATGCGTATCCTCATGCAGTTGCCAAATCAGGAGGATGGTGGTTGAACAGTCGCTTCCGAAGCTTCCGTGAGAAATCCCCAGATTACCTGTAATTCCCGGATTGTGGGAGCTTGTCACCATCCTGAGACTTATGGGCTCTTTTCTGGGTGAACGCTGCAAGCGGCCACCAGGAACATATTTCCCAGATCGACTCGGAATCGGTATGGTCCTTGGTTGGCGGCGCTCGATTCGGGACTTAGCATTCTTGGCATGGAGCCCGTTCACACCATTACTTTACAATGTCCGATCCCCCATCCCCGCTGGACAGGCACTGAGAGTCCTCTCCACGCTCTTGGTCGCTGACGCACTAATTGTTGCGCACCATCATTCATCCACTATCCTCCAAACCTTACGGACATATCGTGTCAGAATACATGCGACTAAGCCTTGTCCTTTGCGGTTCGGTTGGTGCGCTTGAATTGTTGAAATAACTAAGCTATCAGTATTTTAAAATGGCACCTGTTTAAAACTTTAGTGTTCCAGCTGTTATGTTATATGTGCACGCGTACGCGCTGTTGTCGTTTTCCGCTTCGCTCCGTTGGATTGCATAAGCAAATCTAGGTCACATGTTAAAACACACATGAGGGGGCCATCGAAGCCTCTTCGTCCCGCAGTTTCTTGCATACTCTGTTAAATTCGATCCTCAAGGGGGTCAAATTTTCTATAGGCGGGCGCAGAAGGGATATGATTCTTAACCACTTCAACTTTCCATATATCGCCGTAGATATAGATGCAGCGGGTAGACGACCAGTGAATTATATTCCTCATAATTGGGGGTAGATCAGTAAGTTTTGCCAGATCGGTGATGCTGATTGGTTACCGCAGCAGCAACATGAGCGCATCAAGCTGATCCAGCTGTGCTAGACTAACGCAGTGGTTGGTGAACCCGACCAGAGCCACCGCCAATCACGAACAGAAAGCATGTAAAGTGTCTTTTGTAGAGGCCCGCAACTCATTTGAACATTATACGTATTATATGCTAGATATATCAAATGTTAATTACACGTTCTGATCATCATCCACATCTGTCGGCACCGACTTCATTTTCGAAGGAAATGGCTTCCAAACACATACCATCTGTTGCATCCGGATTGTCCGCATAAATTTCGGTGAAGTCCCCTTCATCGTACTGTGCTTAGATGCGGTGCGCGCTCAAACGAAGGGGCAAATATCATTATATTCGTCTACTTCGCTAAGTTGGAGCCTCGAAAAACGACAGGTACCCATTCTCGTCATCGGTCGGGTCACTGAAACTTTGGTCTTCGATGGCCATTGTGAAGTAGCTCCTTGTTGAGTGGAGGGCGGCGAAATTAAACAGCTCTCTAGTCCTTGGCCCAGTGCTCGCCAACCTTGACCCACTGTGACACACGTCACTTTGCATGGTTGACATTCATTATACTTGGGGTGGAGATATCACACTCCCAAACACTAACCTTCAGTGATCATGGAAAACAGCTTCTAGATATGGAGATTCTCGGGCATGAGTCTGAAAATTAACATAATCGTTCTTCCCTCCTCATATGCTTTAATGTTTCTGAACGAATTATATGTCAGAAGAATAGAGTGAACTAACCGATACAACTGCAAAGTTTGTGGACGGTGCTAAGGTATGACCACAACATTATAGTGCTCCTTAAACATTTTCCTCCTTTTTATTCTCATTCGTTGTCGGGAAGCGAAAGGATAAAATTGAGCGGTTTTATCTACGGGCTATCCATCCTGCGAATTGGATATTTCTGGTAAACAATTTACCAGGAGCCGCTGAACTTAAGGTTACAAAACCTTTTACGAAATCGCTTCCTTGGACAAGTGAAAGAAAATCTGAAGGATTGATATTATAATATCACTGCGGCCACTAAGCCTTGCGCAACAGTATCATAGTTGATCTAGTATACAAGTGACAGGACTGAATGGAGCTGTCGGTCGGTAACGAAAGCGAGACCAAGGCTTTTAAGTGTATTGGGCGCCTTCCGTTCTAAAACGGTTTAATGCAACCCTAACCGCATCATTAAACGCCGCCTTAAACGACACTCCTAAAACAAATTGTTTGATCGCCTATCTCTTTAATGACATCTAGCAATTCGGCGTTTTAGTTTTCGTCAGGTGTATTATGCCGCCCTGAAGCCGCAACTTGAACCCCGCAACGGGCAACTGGTTTGAATAAGCGATCTTCTGCGGGCTCGAAATTCCGCGCGCTTTTCGACACGAAGCTCACTTTCGAAGACGCTGAGCCGGAGACGCACTGCTTGGTGCCCGAGACGGTAAATTTGTTGTGGACCTGCTGTTGCTATCGCTGGCTGACTACTTGTTCTACCTTCTAGCTCTACGATAACGATAACCAACACACGCAAAAGGAGCCCCGGTGCCAGCAGAGACCCCATCGAGAGTCTTGAGCCGTCAAAGGCCTTGAAGACCGCCAAGACGATTTCGCCATCAACATCGAGTCGCTCCCAGTCGACGATGATCGCGCTGTCGGGCGCCCCGAAGACCGCCTCACCGTCGTCGTCGTGCAGATCGCTGTGGAAGACGAGATCGACGACAGCTTCGCCGTCGTCACTGCGGGGCTCCCCACTTAGTCAACGCCGCTCTCCGTCTCGCGTGACGACTAAAACGGCCGCCACCGTGGGAATCCGCCCAACCTCCATGTGCGCGCCCGTGCAACCCGTCGACCAAGGCGAAGAACCAGCATCTGCAGCAACCAGGGCAAGCTTGTTGTCCGTCCCTGCGAGTCCATCGCTCGAGGCCTATGAGGCCTGTCGACGTCGCGATCTCACAAAAAGCCCGTCGACAGATTTTTACGCCCCAACCTACGCTTCTTGCTCCACGCAATCGGGCTACCCGTCCGGCGTGACACGTCGGCACTCGTTGGGCAGCCAACACTCCGTCGTCTCGGGATGCGCCACGCCACTTCCAGATCCCGTTGATGCTCGATCTTCGCAAGGGACGCTGACCCAGTCGCTGCCTGGAACTCCAAGTTACTCTCAAGGCTTGTCTTCACCAGCGGATAGTTCGCCGCCAGATTGGCAACCAGCGTCATGGCCGGTGTATGTGAGAAGCATACTGAAGCACGCCAACCTCGAGAGGTGGAAGTTTGAGGCCCAACCTGTGAGGCTGCGCTGTCGCTGTGATCGACATTACAACGCATTAACTTGCAGCAATGCTCGCAGCAACAGGTTTTGTCGAGAAGACAACTGCGCATTCAACGAAGACTGCGGGAATGCGCTCCGAGAGAACCCTGACCTGGTGCTCTGTATCAACCGACGCACTGGGGAATATGACATCACCACTGTTGGGCCTATTGCAAGCGGAGCGGTGATCGGACAGTATTTCGGCCATTTCATGGGGGTTGATGATGTGCCCAATCGAGCGGCATCGGATAACGGCTACCGCATGCTTCTCGAGACAACGTCGCTGGACGGGAGGAGCGTCGTGATCGACGCGCTCTGGTGTGGCGGGAAGTTGAGGTTCTTAAACCACCCCTGTGACGCAAACGGTCGTTTCCAAGAGGTACAGGTCGGCGATGGACCCACGGCTGTGTGCGTCACACAGCACAACGTTCTGCCCGGAGAAGAGCTTACGGTTTCCTACGGAGATCAGCTCAGGTTCCTGTGTCGCTGTGGGTGGTGGGGCTGCCAGCACCGATACTTGCAGGATCTCTAGTGCGTCGCATTCCAGACCCTAAGTGCTACCGGTGCAAACAACTTACCATGTGATGCTCATTTAACTTGTTATTTGTATACTCGACCTTTTTCTCCCGTTTTCAATACAAACTCTGAGCCATGCTACTTGGCGCATTCTGGATTTCGCCAAGAAGAGGGACAATAATGAGGGTCTGATCGCTGTCTGTGTCTGTCTGGCAGAAGCTGCAGTTCTAACAGTGTGTGCTACTCCTGTTGCAGCAAAAGGGTCGGCAGGTTGGATACAAGAACTATAGCGTGCACGAAGTCATTATGCTGTGCCTTATAGTTCAAGAGCTCGAGGCGCTGGGTGGAAACCACTGGGAGCAAGTCAAGTACGTCTACGACGAGGGACGTCCGAGGCACTGGCCAAACCGTTCTGCTGGGTCACTCAAGCGCAAGTTCAAGGAGCTGGCGGGGACTTCCAAGCCGACGAGCGAAGCCAAAACGCCCTTCCACGTAGCTCTCGCCAAGACTGTGAAGCAGACAATGGATGAAGACACCTCTGTGCGAACCCTGGACGGCGGCCTGGATGATGGCAAAGATGACGACGAATTCCTGAAGCGTGTCGCTCAAGCTGCACTCGCAAAGGCTGACAAATCCACGACAGATCTTCGGAACGAGGAGAAGTCTCAGCGCGAGGCCGTGCGGGAGGATGCTTCTGCTGATGAAGAGGAGATTAATGAATACTCCCAGCTAGAAGTAGATGAAGGAGGAGCCGCTAGGTCCAGAGAGCCTGACGTTGGAAACATGGAGGGGGAATTTGCACCACTGGACGGGTCAGGCACAATTTTACGACGAGGCGGCACCATGATTGATGTGGCGATGGCTGCTGAGTTGGGGCTTTTGAGGAGTCCTACGACGAAGGGGACGAGGGGAGAAGCCTGCGCCGCCGCCGATTGTTGAACCAAACGGAGTCGGGTTCTCCGGCGCTCAAAGTTCAACCGCTACCACCATCCAAGTCAGGCGCCTGCAACTTCCGCTATGACCCCAACACGAAATCCCGTGAGCAGACCCAAACGGCCGAGGTACGGTGAGCGGCCGACGGTCACCAGCCCTTCGAAAGAACCCCTCCAGCGCGACCCAGCAAAGGCCGCGGCCGATGCTCGGGAAAAGAAGGCAAACCCGAAATTGGCAGCTATCTCCGCACGTTTGGGTGGCCAAGACCTTCGCGTCTTCAGAGATAACATTGCGACGCTCGCAAAGCGATCGGCGAGCGATGCATCGGCGCAATCCACAGGAACTCTTACAGCAAAACGAAGCGAGTTCGAACCGCTCGCAAGTTAAGCGACATGGACAAAACTCTGGCGGCGGTCGAACAGCGGCAGTCATCTGGCCGAAGTGAGATTATGGAGATGATGCTACTGTTTCGTGAGGAGTCCGAGCGAAAGAGGCGGCCGATGCAACGCGGCGTCGCGAGGAACGACTCGAGAGAGAGGCAGCTGAAAGACGTGAACGGGAAGACCGTGACCGAGCGAGACGCGAAGAGATGGAAGCGACTGAAGTCCGTCGGCAGCGGGAACTCGACGCCGCGAGACTCGAACGCGAGGAGAGATACCGAGCAGAGGCGACAGCTCAATCGCTGCGAACCGAGCAGTGGGAGCGAGAGCATCGTCGTCGCTACGAGCAACGACTCGAGTTCGACCGCGAGGAAGCAAAAGTCGCCATGACCAAATGATGCTGATGTTTTCAGCAATGCAGAAGAAGTGAGAGAAACATGTTCATCGTCTCAGTTAACAACAGCTAGCTACAGATCATCTTCTACACAAAAAATAGTTGTGCGGATCTGACTTATCTCTAGAGCTCGCACCCGGTAGTTCGACAGCCTGGAGAGGTTGTCCAAGCTCAGCGAGCGTTTCTCTTTGCTCGGCGGCAGTGGCAGCAGCAATCTCCTGTAGACTTTCTCCACGGAGCCCATTCCCCACTCCGCCGCTTGCCGAATCGAAGTGATAGCTGCTGACAGAGTCCTTGCTGATCCTCGCACCGACGGTAGCAGTCGCCCAAGATCGCCGTCCTTCAAGGGCGTCAAAATGCGGCCAGTCATGCGCCCAGGTCATGGGAAGGAGCTGTCGGCTACGACGCCATAGCGCATGTCCGGGCAGAGCTCAGCATCCAACAGGTTTTCACGAAACTCGACGCAGTTCTCTGCGTCATTCCAGGCCCCAGGGCAATTGTGCTTCGCCCAAACAATGAGACTATCCGCACTCAAACAAAGCGTTCCTGTAACAAAGACGTCATGTAGCCAGCCGTTGTAGAACGCATTCTGGACATCGGGATTAGCTGGCTGCAGCGCCTGATCGCCATCGAACAACTCCAGTTAGCATGGAAAATTCACCTAAACAACAATAGTGCAGTGTCACCTTTAGATTTTTCCCGTCAATAAATCCCCAGATAAACTACAGCAGCTGGCAAAGGGCAGTCAGCTTGGTCAGTGCGCGTTGGCGAGTGCCAGAAGGCCATGAGATGCGTGCAGGGTAGAAGCTGGATAGGGTTTTGCTCAGAGCCTCCTCGGCACAGTTGAGCACGCGACTCAACGTCGCTGGTGGAGCCCCAAAGAAACCGCACGCCATCTTTGCATGAAGGGAGTCCACGTAGAAGACCAAAACGATGGCAAGAGCCTGATGCTTGAACTTCATCTGCGGAGGCCGCCCACCCTTCTTACTGTAGCCAGGCAGCCGGTAGAACTAGGAGAACTGCTCCAGCAAGGACTGGAACGACGACCTGGCAGCACAAGCAGTAGCGCAGCTGTAGTTACTCGAAGCAAGCGCCGACGCTCATGTCGCAGAATTTCCTGGCGGAGCTTCCTGCGTAGCTCCTGGAGCACCAGAACGAGGCGGTCGCGTGTGCATAAGTGTAAGGCTATCGTCGCCAATAGACCTGCTCCGCGTATTGGTTGTCAAATTTCGAATTTGACGCGGGGTCTTCGCGCCCGCCAAAGATCGCAAAAACTGTTGACTGATACAAAATGTTGTCTGGTCTGAACTGACCTGACGATGCAACGTAAGCAAGAAAGTGGGGCAGTCACAACTGGTCAGATTAAACGTCTTTATGACTGTTTTGGTAGTACGATTTTGGCCAAGCTGGTGCGGGTGAAATCGACGTCCCCTAACCTCAGCATTAAACGCTCCTCCATTAAACGCTTTTATATGAGTTGTGGAAGGCGCTCATTGTCGTCTCATATCAGCACTATCTGGATATCTTATCACCATCTAGACAACATATCCATGAAGGATACAATAAATGGTTCTACGTGGATTTTCGCTTTCCTGTCTACCTATCTTTTCTCTCACGTAAAGCATGATGTATCCAGACTTGCGATAGTATATGTAAATTCGACTGTAATAGCTCTTAAGTTGCATTAAACCATGTTTTTTTATGATCACCTTAGTTATAGTCTTTGCCAATCGTCATCTTGTCGGGGCGAGTTTTGGCCACGCGAGCTTCATCGATCAAGTTCGTTACCTCATATTTTGCGGCAAACTCCATCGCGCGATCATATTGGTCAGCGATACTGAGATTTTCAACTTCACATCGGCGTGCACACGAAACTTGAGTCCATTCAAGTAGTCCAGGATTTGGTCAAGCTCGCCAATGCCTTCAAGGCGGTGGATGAGAGCTGTCGTCTTCGTTGTACACCTCACTATCAGCTGTCTGCTCACAATGTAGGGTTTCTCTAGCAGCGCGATTTGGTAGTTCGACGGCTAGAAGTATTGGAGCACATACTTACGGAAATCCCTCCTTGTGCTCCTAGCTTCGTGACGCCAATGATCATGCAGAAACAAGTGACGGTTGTTAATGGTACGTATGCTTGCGACTTTGGCTTCGAAGCCGATAATACAGTAGATGCTCTTGATATGAAACAGCCATACTTCATACTTAAATACTGCTTTGCTTTATATCGTGAGCTTTTCCACATCTGACAGTGCGTTTTAGCTGACTGCTGCTCTCCGCTAGGCATGTTCTGCAAAATAGCTGGTTGCTCAACCAGCCAAACGCTTCTGCTTGTGATTGTTTCGTCTTCAGACTGGTTGGCGGCATAATAGGCGTTTTGTTTTTAGAAAATACGTTCATGTAAAAAATCAAATCTGATTACAGATTTCTTCTTCGATCCAGAAAATGGCGTGGCGCTGCAGTGCGCTCTCGAACGACGCGCTCGTGGACAACCTGGCGCGAGCGGGAATTGTCCAGTCGCAACGAGTCATCCGAGCCATGAAGGCGACGGACAGAGCGCAATACGTGGCTCCGATGGCTGACAGCGGTCTACAAGCTACGATAATATCGCCTGAACAAGCTTACCAAGACGCCCTCAACGACTGGGCTTCCAACAGACCATCTCGGCCCCACACATGCACGCGTACGCACTGGAATTGGCCGACGTAGCCATCCAAAACATTGCCGAACCCAAGATTTTGGACTGGCTCCGGTTACTTAACGGCGTGCCTGGGGCACCTTGTGGAACAGATCCCTGGGGGCCAAGTGTTTGGCATTGAACGGATCCCACAACTGGCACAATTGGCTCATAACAATATTGAACGAGCTGATGGAGATCTGATCCGAAGAGGAATCGTATCGGTGGAGCGTGAGTGGATGATTTATAATTGTTTTGTTTGAAGAATTGACGATATTTGTTGCAGATGGAGATGGATGGTCGGGTTTGCCGAGTCAAGCGCCGTATCACTTTATCCATGTTGGTGCTGCTGCTTTGGAACCTCCTAAAGCGTTGGTGGAGCAATTGGCTGAAGGAGGAAAGTTGGTCGTCCCAGTCGGGGAACAAGGAGCAGCTCAAGTGCTGATGGAGATTCAACGCACCGACAAGGATACGTTCTCTAAGCGCGAACTCATGGGGTTTCCTACGTCCCACTTGTGAAGCAGCGCACCGAGCTGTAGGTGTCCAACGCGACCGATATGCTGGAAAAGAAGGGACATTTGGAAAACAATAATGTAAGTGGAAGTGCTTTGATTTTTCTCGTTGACTTTAAGCTACTAAATGGCGACTGCTACCTGCGGCTCAAGGCGTGTCTTACTCGTGTCTAGGCTGGATACCTGCAACTGCAGCAAATTCACTTAGATCCACCACTTGCATGGCGTTGACTGCTGCGAGCAGATCAGCCTGTACAATCTGCTGGACCAAACGTCTTTGTGAATCAAAGTAGAGCAGCAGCCGTGACGGAAACGTGATCTTGTTGCCAATAAGCCTTGACACCAGGACTTCATCGACCAGTACGCGAGGGAACAAAGCTGCGATCGTGTCACGTGCGATGCATCCGCTGAAAAGCGCGACAACTTCCACAACGCAGCCACCGTCGTTGCCGCAGACTTGTTTGATCTTGAACGCGATCTCATTACGTGCATCTCCACGCTCTACAAATGCTAGCACGCGAATGGACTTGGTGGTGAAGGAGTGGTTTCTGAAGGTAGGTTTGCCACGCTGCATGGAGAACTGGTGAACGCTGCCGCTAGCTGCTGGATCAACTTGGCTGGGGTGTGTCTGGGAGTAAAAGAACCCACCCATGCGTGGTGTCAGACCCAGGGACCTGCTTCGTACACTCATCAAAAATGTATTTGTGAGGCGAAGCACATCGCTCTCGAATCGCTGGCGACTCAGCACCAGTCCTTGGATGAAAAGATCTCGACGCTCCATCAAGCTTCGAATTTGTCGCCGGAGTTCGTTGATATCCAGGATGAGATTGTTCACCTGTGAGCTGTATTCTTCACGCTCGCGTCGTTCTTGTCGTTGTGCGGCACTGATGCGATACGGTCGCTTGCGAGCATTGTCTGGAATGAAAGTCGACGTGGACTCATCGGCCGCTGATGGTTTGGCATGTTGGCTTGGGTCGGCTACTTGTTGTCGACTTGTTAGTAAGGGTTGTTGGGAAGTTGATCGCGCTGGGGTAACTGAAGGCGGGTCATCTTCTTCTTGCTCTTGTGGAGAGCAGAGGATAGAGGATATCTTCATCTTACCCGTAGGTGGAAAAATGAACAATGAAAGACGAAAAGATAGATTCCGCAGACGTCGACGCCAAGCAGTGAATTCGAGGCATGTGCGACCCGGCGAGATATCATTCCCAACTCTTCTGCACCATCGACAATTTCCCCTTCGCGACAATTCAGCTCTTCCTCTTCTAGAACCTCGCAGCCTCGCGAAATGTCGAAAGTCAGTTTATTAACCTAATAGAATCGTCGACGATAGCCAAATAGATAACTAGCTGATGGCCCAATGAAGATGTCTTTCGACTACATGTAATGATCGAGGTCGTCAAGGCTTTAAAGTCTTCTTCAAGTCGAGGAAGCTTATACCATGCAGCGTCGATATTCCATTGAAATAATGTGAGCTTCGTTTGACAGTGTCAAATTCTTTACTTGGAACGCCTTGGGTTCGTAATGCAACAGTCTGAAAGGCAACAACATGCAACTGCTTCACTTCAGCAATCTCCTATCCTTCCGGTTCGTAGGTTCCTCCCATGAGCGCAGCGAACTCTCTCGGTCGGGCCTCCTGTAGAGCTGCGAGTGCTGCAAAGACGTCAGCTTGGGCCACTTGGCGCACGATTCGCCTCTTGGCGTCGAAATACAGGAGCAGACGAGCTGGGGTGGTGATGCTCAAGCCGATCAATTGGGACACCAGCATCTCGTCGCTCAGGACGTGTGGGAACATGGCCGAGATGATCTGTCGCGTGAACCGTCCCGTGAACTCGCCGACAGCTTCAACCAGACAGCCACCGGCCCCACCGGTGATCACGCGGACTTGAGCCGAGTCCTCGGTATCGCCTTCCTCGTCCTCCTCAATGAACGATAGCACTTGAGTGGTGGCGATAACGCACGTCCGGTGGTTAAAGTTAGGCGTGTCGATCTGCAGCGTGAACTCGTAGACACCACCGGGCGGTGGTGCCGACGAGCCGGACTGTTCCATGAACATACGCGAGAAGTTGCAGCCTTCCTCGGTCGAGTGCACGTTGCGGAGCTGGTCGGTCCTTCCAAAGAGAATGTCGTCGACGATGCTCAGCACGCCGCCTTCGATGCGTTGGCGGTTTAGTAGCAGACGAGTGATCTGCAGGTCGCGGCACTCCATCAGGTGCATGACTTGCTGACGGAGGTCGTTGACGTCCAACGTGAGATTGAACACCTGCGACTCGAAGTTCTGGAACTCGTGGCGACTGCGCTTCTGCTCGGCACTCATGCGGTACGCGCGCTTGCGTTCCTTGTCGGGGACGACGGCGAGGCGAGTGGTGGTTCGTGGCTTTTTCGACTTGGCGGGCGGTCTGGTAGGCCCGAGTTTGGGTCGCTTGGCTTTGCGAGTCGAAGCTGCGTCCATGGAGACGGCGACATTTAGCCGGACGGCCTCCACAGGCCGAGCGTTTGGCGAGCTCTGCTCGTCGCTCGAGAGATTGAGCAGATCCGAGATGTTCATGTTGACTGTTGAAGGCGAATTCCGAAGTGAGCGAAGACGTCTCAGTTGATGAGGCCGGACTTGCGCTGTCCTCTGGGGTGTCGACAGGCGCGATTAGAGCAGCGCGTGGGTGCAGCGGTGGATGCAACAAGAAGACCGCGTCAATCGCTGCCAATTTCATGACAGCCACGACCGACCGATGAGGTTGTAGATCAAGGGGACTCATGCCTCATGAGCACGCCGAAGGCACTCGGCGGAGCGGATTGAAGAGGAAACAGCGAGTCTCCACAGGATAAGACTAGTCCAGTTGGGACGGTGACGGTGAGTCGAAACCTGGCAAGGCGAGCCACCAACTCTTGTGCGTGTGAGAAGAATCCAAATCCGAATCCGCCCAGCAACTCGCAGCCTCCTCTTGCCATACATCCACCGAAGCTCGGCCACTCTTTCGTTGTCGACCTTGCGTCTTCTTCGACGAATGGAATTAGTTCTGTAGCTGATATTGCCGACCAACTACTGCGACGACCACATTGCTCTACTTGTGCTCTCTGCGTAGGATCAACCGCAAAGAGGAAAGACCACAACGCTCGGCCACGGGGCACACAACTCGGCGGCGATTTTTTGTTGGAGATACCCGAGCGATATCGATTGATCTAGCTGGTAAGCACCATTTTGAAGGACGGACGAGCGAAATGAGCTGGTTTCGATGAACCAGTTCATCGCTTAGAATTTTTAAAAAATTGAATAAATAAACAATGCCTTTATTGATAAAATTTCGGTAGCCAATCGATCATGGGCAAGAACAAGGACAAGAAGCGCTCGGGGGCTGCGTCTAGCACCAGTAACAAGAAGCTGAAGCAGGAGAAGCAAGAAGACACTACTGAGACGGACGTGGAGATCGATTCGCTGGGTTTTAATGACGCCATGTCGGCCGGTTTGGCCTTTCAGCAGCTGGAAAGCTACGACGGAGCCTTGACAGCATTCAACCGAGCGGTGCAATGTGATCCGACGCACTTGGGGGCTATCACGCACTTGGCAGACGTTTACTGTGCCAACTCACAATTCGAGCACGGTTTGAAGTGGTACAAACAGGCCTCGGAGCTGTCGGACGGTCAACTAGATGCTTCAATTTGGTTCCGATTGGGACTCAGTCACGCAGCCATGGGCCAGCAGAAGGAGGCGGTGATAATGTACGAGAAAGCACTAGAAATCAGTGCCAAAGAAATTGAGAAAGATGAAGACGCAGAGGAGCTGATGCAGGCGTATGGAGTGACTCTCGCAGCACTCGCTGAAACTTACGCAAATCAAGGAGATCTGGACGCTGTTGTGGCAGTTTTTGAAGACGCTACGAAGAGGTTCCCAAAGAAAGCGAATTTGCATTATAATTTGGCGAATATGCGTCGCGCGAGGAGCGCGGGTAAAGGTAGTGATATGTTTGACAAGAAAGTGGCGAAATGTTTGGAGAAGGCGATCGAACTGAGTCCTGAAACGAGCGAGTTTGTTGTCGACTTGGTCGAGTACTTGGAGCACCATCAGAAGCAACCAGAGAAAGTAAAAGAGCTCAAGGAGAAGGCGAAAACGCTTCAAGTTGATGAAGATCAAAATGAGAAGGAGCACAAGGAGGAGGAAAGCAGTGAAGAGGAAGCGGACGGAGAAAGCGACGACGATGAAGAAGACGCGGAGGAGGACGAATAGATCAGTTACAATACGAAGCGACTCGTTCGATTCATTTGATTATACTGTCGATTTACAGGTTGTCATCGTCGTCCACAGCTTCGTATGTGAGGCGACGCAGCGTCCAGCTGCGCTGGTTCGTGAGCACGTCCAAGACTGGCTTGCTCTTTTGAAAGCCTGCAACCAGTCGCTTGCCAGCTCGCTGATTGCAGCTTCTGATATCGTAGACTCATCCGACACGACTGCACGCGCCTTGGCTTCTTCACGCAGTTCCTTGAAACTCTTGGTCTTGTACAGCTGTGTCCATCGGTTTGCAACAGCTTTCAGGTCCAAGTCTTGCTGCAACGTTGGCGACAGCTTCACGCCAACATTGCTGCCTGTGATGTCCTCCACTAGCAGCCACGCAGCTTGGTAGTCCTCATCAGCACCATCGAAGCTGGAGAGTAAACTGCGCAAGTCACCACGAAGGACCCGCGCCTCGATGGCTTCACGTGATCTCTGCGGTGCAAACTTCACGGCGATATCGCAGGCGCGCAGCGCATGTTGTGTGGCCGTAGCGTCGCGTTGAGATTTAACGACCTTCCTCACAAGCGTGGAGCACAGTTGCAGTCCCGTTTTCACATGTTCGGGCACCGGTTCTTGCAAAGTTTGTATCTGCTGCGTATCCAACACTTCTGGCTCAGCATTAACCTCATCAGTTGCATCCACAGCGTCATCGATAGCCGTCGGTCGCCACGCCACCATGGAAAACGCCCAAGATGACGTCGAATACACAAACGCTAATTGCACAAGAAACGCTACCAGAAGGACAGCTAGCACTACCTTGTACGGACTGGTCTTCTTCGGCGGAGCCTCCGTCTTGAACTTCCACTTCGTCTCTGGCAACAACGCCGTGTCAATCCCGCAGCCGAACCTCCGCCTAAAGGCTGCATCTTTCTTCCTGTAGCGCTTCTCCCACTGCAATTTATCTTCACTGCTGCCCCAGTATCTACTGTCGTCATCAGGTTCCCCTTCTCCCTCACTGTCGCTGCTGCCATCTCCCTCGTCCTCTTCGGCCTGCTCTTCTTCGTCTTCTGACAGTTTGTAGTCACTCTCCTCGTCTTCCTCCGACTCACCAAACTCCAAGCGTCGAAATGGCGTTAAAATGCTGCTCATGGGGCTTGCAATCTCCTCATTCTCGGTGAAAACCGTGTCGTTCTCAACCGGCTCCGTAATTTCCGAGTGTTGGGGCGACATGAACGACGTGTCGCTCTCGCTCTGCAGCTGCTTGGCCTCCAGCGTCTCGTGGATGATCCTCCTCCAGGCGTCTCCCTTGTTCGGCCTCGGTCGGCGTCTAATGCTGGAAGCTAAAGAGAGCATCACTGCGACGGAGCTGCACGTTTGAACGTTTCTTCTGACAAGCGTCGACACAGCAGTTTATCACGTATTATCGCGAACTTTATAGAGTATCAACCTATGCGACATGTTGATTGGTGTTCTGTGCCACACCACTGGCCACTGATGCGTCGGTTGGCTCATTTCAGGAATTCCTCGGACGGCGGCAAGAAGCGATTCGGGAGCGATGACACGCGGCAACCAGCGAGACACGGACCGTGCCGTACGTATCTTCGTCTTCTCCATCATCTCGTCTTTACTATCGACCTCTTTCTCGTCGGAATCGGCTGAAAACTCACGAAATCTTGCGCATATATTGTCGGTACTTATGACACAGCGCGCTCAGGCTCGTCAGGCTAAGCACACCAAGTCTGCCAGCGCCGGCAACCCTCTGGCCAAGAGGGAGGCTGACGCCAAGGCCCTCCAGGAGAAAATCGCCCGTAAGGCGGCCATGAAGGCGGAAGGTGGCGACGCCAACGCTAATGCCAACGGCAAGGGCAAAAAGGACAAGGGCAAGAAGAAATAGAAGGCCAAGAAGTTCTAGCACTCGGTACTGACGATGAAGGAGTTACTAGTCAGATGAATGACAGTGCCTGCAATATTAGAAGGACTTTGAGAGCTGCAGAGCGGCTCCAATAGTTTGGCGACGCTGTGAAGAAGACAGTAGGAAAGAGAGAATGAAGCGTATTTTACTCTAGCATGGCTCGGAAGTCGGCGAGGTTGATGCGGCCGTCGTGGTCGGCGTCAGCACACGAGATCAGTACGTTAAGATCGTCTTCAGTGAGCGCGCCAGCCCAGTCGCTCGAACACGTAGCGCAGCATTTCTCGCGAGATGAAGCCCGTCTCCTCTGGATCGTAGGCTTTGAAGGCCTCTGCAACGGGGTCAAAGTTCTTGACTTCATTTGGCAGCAGCAGCGCCTGCAGATACTCCTCGGTAAGCTCGGTCTCCTCACTCAGCAGCAGTCGAATGTCCTTGAGACTCATCGAATCGTAGAAGATGCCGAGGCGAGACCGCAAGTTGTCCAAAGTCACGCGGCCTTTCTTCTCCACATCCAGGAACTGGAACGCCGTGTGGATCTGCTCTGGTGTCACCAACACGCCTCCGAATTCCTACAGCAAGCAGCAAACAATTCTTCAATACACCCCCAGCAAGCAATATTGACCATCATAACACTTACATTTTGCGGCACTTCAAAGTTGTCAGATGCATCAGCTTTGACCACTCGATTCAGGGCGACTGTGCTCTTCCTACGCGCACTTCCAGGCGGCGAAGCTCCACTCGCTTGCATCTCGGCAGCTCAACTATTTATGCCAGAAAAACTTCCATGCCCCAAAATGCCCGTTTCCTATAGTTGATTTAACAGATTACAAAGCGCGTTATATAACGAGGACAAGCGATGGACCCGGCGACGTATGACGAAGATGCGTACCGCGCAGTGCTGCGGGCCAGAATGCAGACCAGCGAGACGATCGTGTACCAGGCCGTGTTTGCTCCGCAGCAAGCGTCCGAGGGCCAGACGGTGCTCGTCGCCGCCACGAGCGTGGGGCTGCTGCACGTCTACTTACTCGGCGACGTCATGGTATTTAGCGCGTTGAGTTAACGGTTATATAACGCGTTGTGGTGACTTACACATGTCACATGTTTTCTCACACGTCGCAGAGACCCGAATATTGGGACCAAGTCGGCAATGGAGAGTAAGTGGGAGGCTTGGAATGCCTAGTAAGATCAATGCTCATGTATTGTGTTTGATATTCTACAGAGCGACGTCGTTTCCAGGCCCAAATCTTTCGTTCCAGGCGCATCCAACGCAGATTTATTCGCTGCGGTTTGCTGGAGACGACCAGAATCCACTCTTGATCAGGTACTTTCGCTGCATACGCAGTGATGTTGCTACTGCAACGTCTAACAAGATACTTTCTTATTGCTGATGACAGTGGAGGCGATCAGGACTTCCGCGTGTGGAAGTGGAAGGAGGTTTTAGCTGCTGCAAAAGATCCAACGAATTCGAGCAAGTTGACGCCTGTGTACGTTGCACATTTGAAGCGGCGCACGCTGGGCTTCCGTGGGGCGTTGCTACCGGCTAGCGAGGTCAACGATATTGCTGTCGGCAAGGGATCTGGTCACTTGTTCTTAGCTGGCGGTGACAGCATCGCTCACGAATGGGATCTCACGACGCAGCAGTTCACACGGCAATTTACCGGCCACGACGACTATCTGCATGCCGTACGCCACCTGCAGCATTCGCAAGAGCTCGTCACTGGTTCAGAGGATGGTACACTCGGTATTTGGGATGTACGTCAAGCCAAGACGGTGGAATTCCTACGTCCACAGCCCGCAGCAGCTTCGCCTTCAACTCCGTCGCCGTCGCTATGGGTCGGTGCTGTAGCGCACGATGAGTCGGAGATGTGGCTCGCGTGTGGCGGTGGTAAGAAGCGACCGTCTCAAGGTCAACGCCAAGATCAAACGCCCGGCGGGTTCTTGGGCATGTGGCACTTGCCATCACGAGTTCCTGTGCATTATACCGAAACGACGTGTGATGTCCACGACGTCGTCTTCCATCACATGGAGCTGCTCAGTGTGGGCAACGATGCGAGTCTCAAAAAGTGGAATCGTAGCTCGGGGCAGCTACTGGCTGCGGCCCGTTCGACGCTGCCGTCGTGTCATTTTTGCGTGGTAGACAGCGCTACGGATGTGATTGCCGTGGGCGGTGCAGCTCCTGCTATTGACATCTACACGATGCCTGGCGTCGTCAGCTTTTCGCTGGTTGTCGACAACGAGTCGAGTTCTCGCGCTCTGCAGTAGACCGAACAATTCTAAACGTCCATTATGTCGTCTCTATTCTATTGGAGATGTCATTCCCACGTCAAACTTCTTGATGCCTCGCTTGAGCAGCTCATTCGTAGTGAACATGATGGCTATCGACGGCACCACCTTGATGAAGTTCGGGATAAGTCCCTTGTACAAGCCACGGACGCCTTCTTCACGCACGATTGTACGCAGTCCGCCCAGTGTGCTTGTGTATTCCGTCGCGTTTCCTCGCATGGCACTCAGTTGGAAGCGCCGGCGAAGAATGTCCATCGGGTATGCCGCAGTCTGACCACACGCCAGCAACAGCTCCGCAAGCTAGCAAATACATTGCGTTGGGGTCGCCATGGTCATTCCGCGGCACCGTCGCCCGCAGGGTCTCAAACACCGTGAAATTCAGCCCCACGTAAGGAGCAATGCCCCAAATCGTAGGTAGCATCCCTCTGTAGACGCCGCGCACACCTTCCGTCTTGACCACCGTCGTCAGCACATTCAAAATGCCGGTGTGAGCGGTGTTGGCCAGCCCTCCTTGCACGGTCAGCCATGCACGAGCGGCATCCAAAGGATATGTGCAGCAGACTGAGACTACGCCAGCAATTGCACCACCGAGAAGCTTTTGCAGTGAGCTCAGCGACTCTGCACCATCGGAAATCAGCAGCGGCTTGAGCTTCTCGAACGCAGCGAATTGGATGGCCACGTAGGGGAAGACACGGACACAGTTGGCGCCGTTGCCTTTGAAATACCCCTTCAAGCCTTCCTCCGCGTGAATCTGCCGCAACGATTGACCGATGGTGCGGTACTTGGCAGGAGAAGCAGAAGCCTCTGCCCCGCCCTTCTTGATGTAGTCCTGCACCTGCAACAGGATCTTTAGCCGCTCAAGTGGGGCCACTGTCGTACGCGAAGCACAACCAGCGACTACACAGCAAAACCAACATGAAACGTTAGCAGCGGGTATTAAATCGAGGGCATTATTCACAGGACACGCACTGCCGCCGCAGACCAAGTTCTGCAGGTCCTTCTTGTCCATCGTTGTGGAGATTTGGGAAGTGCTGACA
>JAAVTH010000518.1:0-35168 GCA_011947325.1 Phytophthora macrochlamydospora | reverse complement strand
TCTGGTGGAGGTTCTCAGAAGGCTGTTGTGTCTCCAGATCTTGGATGACGTCCCATGGGTCGTGTTCGTCCCCGAGGTATTTCGATCGGGCTGTCCGTGAGGCCGAAGCCTCAGAGTGGGAAGTGGGGATCGACAATCCCTGGCCTGATGTACCAGTGGAGGCCCCTGACTCGGCCACGCCTTCGGACTCGGACGAGCGCGTCGGGGGAGTGAGGGGCTTCCCCCAGAAAACGACGGGGGTCTTCTAGGGTGGCCGACAACCTAGGCCCGCCACCAAGAGGAGTCGATCTCGTTCGATGTCGTCTCCACCGCCCCAGCCAGCTCCCCGGCCAGCGGCGGCCATTGAAGTCGTCTCCGCCTCCGACACGGAGGTATCTGAGTCGGACCCCGAAGAAGTTTTGAGCGCTCGGGTCCGGACCTGGCGTTCGATCCTGACACCCATTTCGACACGATCCAGCTTCCGAACCCGGACTCCAAGTCTTGGCACGTCCGGGGATTAAGGTACTGGTCTGGGACGCCGTTGGGACGACGCCATCAGACACGGGCTTTCCGCAATACCAGTGTGGTCCAGCGTCAACGCGTCAGGCCCAGAGTCGTCTCGAGCCCGAGTCGTTTTCGATGCGTCCGCGACTTCACGGCCAGTTGATGCCTTGGGACATTATGTTCCGGGACCGGATCAAGCTTTTCTGGTTTTCCGGGACCTGGACAGTCTCAGTGATGCTGGGCGCCAGGTCATCAAGGACTATGTGCTCCACATGTACCAGTTCCGTCGGGCTTTCTGGGAGCGGAACCATTGGACGCCTATCGCTCGAGGCGAGGGGCCTGCAAGGTTTGTATACCGAACGTCGGACTCGAGCCCGAGCCTGGAAGGCGGCACGTGCTCCGCTACGTCGTCGAATCCGGGAACTCCTGAGGCCGAACGCACCATTTCTGGACGGAGCCTGGGCTGTGGGGTCGGACGAGGGATGTCTGCCCGTGGATCCTGGCGGACCCCGTGACCGAGTGGGACTTGAAAGAGCAGATCGAACAGGTCGACATGTACGAGCCCGCCCGGTCTTAATGGAGCACTCCGGACTTGAAGGGCGACGTGATGGACAGCGTCCCAGCTCTCGTGGCGGCTCGCTGGATTCCTCGTCACGAGCGCGAGCGGTTCCTGATACCTGTGCCTGATGACCTCCCGGTGATCGAAGCTGATAGCCCGTGAGGGTCATCGGACTGAGGCCTCGCTCGACAGCTAGCACAGTCCGTGTAGTCGTAACTTTCATTTTAATTCACGTTTTGCACAAGGTCACCCGTGCGTTCTTCGTTCTCCTTCTTGGTCCTCGCCGTTTTTCACATGTAATTCCATGAAAATATGCATTGTCATCACAAAGTGTTTCTTTTGGCTTTGGGGGATGACGGTCGGGCCCGGATCGCATCGGGCCCTGATCCCAAAGCCGTTTTGGCTACTGGACTTCCACGTCCGGAAGCTCGTCTCCAGCCTGCATGGCGCGGAAACGTGCTCGAGCTGACTCTCCTTTGTCGAACTCGTACAAAGCCGACCGCAGTTCAAACGGCTCTGTGGGACCCAGTCCAGGGACTCATATCCTTTCCAGCGTATCAAGTATTCTTTACTTTCGGCTGGACCGGGTCTGAGACACCCAGCGAACATCCAAAATGGCCTCTACTTCAAATTCGCCGGCCCTTTCATCCGGCTCCCAACTGTCCTCTCTAAGCAAGGCAGCGTCGAAGTCGTCACTCTCGGGGACCTGGACTTCATGCGTGGGGCGATTCGGGAACACTGCCCTGGGCTTCAAACGACTCACGTGGACCCAGGGATACACTCGATAGTCGGTCCCTTCCACTTGCAGTCGGTATCTGAAGTCCTCGCTCTTTTCTACGATTCGAACGGGCCATGCCACAGACGTGCCAACTTCTTTGTGAGGCCGGGCTGGACCCGGGCCAGGTACAACCAGACTGAGTCACCGACTTCGAAGTCTTCTTTGAATCTGTCAGACAACTCTTTCCAACGGCGGTTGTGTTCTCTCGATCGACGGGTCTTTGCCTCCAGCTGGAGGTCCCGGGCCCAGGCCCGAGCGTACTCCACTTGGCGTTGTACCTTGAGCCTCCACTCGTACGCGTCCCGGAGTTCCAGGTCTCTGGGTGCTCCGGATAGCATGGCATGGACGATATCTTGCGAGTCCCAACCGTGGACTAGATAGAACGGAGTCTCGTGCCGAGTAAATCATACGACGTGTTCAAGGCCCACATCAGTTTTTCGGCCAGTTCGTCCCATCGCTCTGGTCCACGGTCCGGACGTACGACTTGACGCTCCGAATCACCGTCTGTACAGACCTCTCCTGTTGGCCGTTGGCCTGGGGCCTGTATGCTAAGGTCGCCCGCTGCTGGCTGCCGATCATGTCCCGGAAGTGCCGAAAGACCCGGCTCATGAACCTGGGGTCCCGATCATGTCGAATGATTTCGCTAGAACCTCCGGAAAACGCATTCTTCGTAGGCCTCGGCACAATCCTGGGCCGAAGTTGTGCTCATTGCTTTGCACATGACAAAACCGGAGAAGGCGCACTGAAACACAACAAGGCCACATTACCTCGAGTCGTCTTCGGAAGTGGAATCACAAAGTCCATAGATACTATCTGGAACGGTCTCGTGGCCAAAGTTCCCGGGTGAGGGACCCGGGTTCCGGTGCTCCTTTCGCCGTCGTGCAATCCATACATTCTTTGACGTACTTCTCTACGGAGGCGAACATACCGACCCAGTAGAATTCGCAACGCAGTCGCTCGTAAGTCCGGATGATCCTTGGTGCCCACCTTGCATATCCGTATGGCACAGGTGCAGGACATCCTGCTGGAGGTCCTGGGGCACTACCAGCCGGAGCTTGTCTGAAATCTCGCGAGGGCGGTCTGGGGTTTTCCGGGCCACATAAAATAGCACATCCCGGTCATCCAGGACGAACTGGTCCGCGATCTTCGCTAGATGTCTCGCTTCTTTGATAGACATCCCTCAGTCCGCCTTGCAGGAAAGCTCGCAGAGGGGCAAGCCCGGGCCCAACTTCTGGTGGGCGCAAACACGCCTCCACCTCTCTTCCCGAGCGATTCCAGGGCTGACTCTGGTTTGACCTGGTCGCACCGGAGCATTGCCAGCGGATGCGTCTTCGCGGTCTGCTTGCTGCCACTTTCCGTCTCTGGAACGGGCAGGTGCGTCGGGACCGGGATCATTGCTGGTCTCGGGTCATGTCCTGGTCTGTTCCCGTGGAGATTCGGTGTCTGGGTAGTCACAGGCCTGGGACCTAGGTTGCGCATTTGGTCCTGTTGACCCCTCAGGATCCTGGTTGATACGGGCTTGGGCATGAGTAACAAACACACCTGGCCGGACGGGTCCGAGTACTTCGATCCCGGACCCTGGGCTGCTGCTGTGAATACGGCGGCCATCGAAGTTTCGCGTGGGTCCGGGTCCTTCATCAGCTTCTCGTGGATGCGGTTCAGACTCCGGAGCAACTCCAACTCTTGGGGATCATCAATGCTGAAGGTTGACTGGTCCTGGAGCACTCTCTTGAACATAATCGGCTGCGGCGTTGAAATCTCTTGACATGGACCAGCCTTACTGATGCAAACCACTTCTGGGCGTCCTCGACCTGTGTCAGCAGCTTCACCAGGTGGGGCTGGGTGCATCCAATGATGCCTTGTACTTGCTGGATAGCCAGTCGGGAATCTCCAACGACCACAAGGTCCCGGACCTCGTGGGTGCGGGCCAGGTGAAGGCCTCTCAGTAAACCTTCGTACTCTGCTTGGTTAACCGTGACACCACTCAGGACGTGCCCTTGGGCTTCTACAACCTCCCATCCGGGAAGTCGCCACAGGACACACGCGGCGGCCCCGGTCCCGTCTCGCTTGGCTGCTCCGTCGAAACTGAGCAAGTAGCCTTCGTGATCAGTAGAAAGCATTTCCAGACTGATCGGGGACTTCGGACCTTCTGACCCTTAGCCGGGATCAACTCCTCCGCTATTTCATCTAAGTGTTCCCGAGGAGTAATCCCGCCCCCATGATGGCCGCCAGACCATCTTCGTCGTTCTCGACCCGCCGAATATCCAGTCGTGTGGGGCGAGGTGGACCCGCCACCGCAGGCACTGTCCATCCAGGGTATTGGACTGAAGAGCCAGGCTAAAACGGAGTAGCGCGTGTAGACCCGGATCGTCTTCCGGTGACCATAGTGTGGCAGGTCCCGAGTCCCGAGAAGTGCTAGAACTTCTTTCTCGGCTGGATGCAACCGCAATTCTGCGTCGTGCAGCACTCGGCCCACAAAACGTACCGGTCGTACAATGCCGTCATATTCCTGACCCAGGACCGCGCTGATGGCCCACTTGTTGGCGTGTATTGCCACGTAAGGCCGGTCCGGGTCCGGGTGCTGCAGGAGTGGGGTCGACACGAGTTTCTTCTTGAGGAGCTCGAATGCGTGCTTCGCCTTGTCCAAATCCTTGCCAGCCTTGATTTGTTCGTCGGACAGTTCATATAGCACCGCGGCCAAACAGGTAGGTCCTCGATGAACTTCGCGTAGTAATTCAACGAACCTAGGAAGACTGGACACCCTTCAGCGTTCCGGGGAATGGTAGGTCAGCACCTTCTGGGCCAGGTGCGGCGAGTCCGGATTCCGTCTGAGCTAACGTCATGGCCCAGATACTTGCACCTCTTGACCCCGAATTCACTCTTGGGGAGACTAATCGAGATGTTCCAGTACCGGAGCCTATAGAGCAGTGCTTCTAGAGTCTTGCAGAGGTCATCCCATGAAGGGGCCCCATAGATGATGTCGTCAATGTAAGAGCTCCGCCCCAGTACCGGGCCCATCTGGTCCGGGGCCACGCGGTTCTGGAAGAAGACCGTATCCGTAGCTATCTTCGTCTTCGGGACCTTCGCAGATTCGGACCCGGACTCGTCAATAGGTTGGTCCGGATCCAGTCCCAAGAACGCCAGTACCTCTGGGTCCACTTGTTTTTCCTCCTCCGGGGACAACCGAACAAAACCCCAAAGGCAATTGTCCAGGAGTCGTTGGTAGATCAGCGGCGCATTCTTCAAGCCGAACGGCATACGCAGCCATTGGAAGTGCCCCAGAGGACAGATGAAAGCCGAAATCAACTTCGCGCGCTGGGTCATCGGGACGGCCCAGAATCCGCTTGCCATATCCAGTGTCATGAACCACATTGTTGCCGCGAAGTTGTTCATCAATTCGTCGATCAGTGGAAGAGGGTAGTTCAGCAACTTGATCAGCTGGTTAACAGCCCGGTAGTCGATGCATAGTCGGATGTCCTTGCCGTTCTTCTTCATGACGATCACGATCGGGGACGCCCACGGCGATTCCGAGTACTCAATCAGACCGGTCTCCAGAAGTTTCTTCAGCAACTCGTACACTTTCGTGAGCAGCTCTGCTGGGATCCTCCGAGACCGTTGGGCAATGGGCTTCGCTTCGCCGACGATCACACACCACGCCCCGGGCCGGGGATGGAAGTGCATTGCCCTCGCCGAGGAAGATCTTCCGGTGCTTCCGCAAGATGGTCCGGAGCTGTTCGTCTTCGTCGGGAGTGGTTACCCCGCCTCGCCGACTGTCGCCTCCTCGATCCGGGCCTCGGGTTTCAAGTCTCTCAGGTCCGGGAGGTAGGCCAGCTGGTTCCGTAGCTGGTCCAAGGAGTACAAAGTCAGTGGCTTGATGATAAAACACTGCCGGTTCGTTGTCCAGGTCTTCCCGACATCGCGACGAAGACGAGCGATTCCGTGAGGGGGTCACGTCCGGGACCAGGGACGCAAAGGTGTCCGGGAACACAGAGATAGTTCCCGGGCCGCCCTGTCACTGGGTGTAGACGCGCCTCCGACCATCGCGGACTCAGCCCTGACGTATTCGACGCGAGGTCTGACACATCCGTAGTTACAGGCACTTGAACAGCTTCAGCACATCAGAGACCGGCTCCTGGACGTGGATCTCTACGTCTGGGACCGGTACCTGGACGTCACCTCCGGGGACGCTATTTCGGCCGGGATCTCTAGGGGTCCTGGTATCTTGCCGCACCGTCAGCGTCCGGGATCAACGCCTGGATCTGGGTTCGTTGGACGTCGCAGTCACACCGGAATATTGCCGGGTCTGTAGTCGCCCCAGGCTTGGCCCAGGTATAGGTCGGCGGAGAATAGCGGTCGGTGTCTCGTACACTGGTCGTTCGACGGCAGGGGGTGCGTTTCTCTCATACGCGTCCGGCAGCGTCTAAGCGTCGCTGCTCCGCCCGTGATACTGTGTTCTCGTAGATGAGATGCCCCCATTCTTCGTACCGGAGAGATCCTGGACGCACCACCCCGCCTCCGAGGCAGCCGACCATGTTCAGCCAAGGTAGCTAGCCGGGCGTGTGGTAGCACTTGGACCGTGGTCCGGACACATTGACAACTCGGACTGCGGCTGGGATCTTCCGGGAGCTGAATATAACCTGGGTCACCCATTTGTCGCCCCGGGCCACCCACACCTGGAAGGTCTGGGGTCGACATCACCGTAGGTGATCGGTAGGACACTACTTTCACCTGGGCCCAGCCATATTCCGTTATGGGCCTGGACCTCGATAGTAGTCCCCAAGCGGTCATGCTCGGGCCACCTACCAGGAGAACACGTTCTTCGTCTGGGAGCACGATTTCGCCTTCGCTCGCGCACAATCGCACCCCACCGGCTACCATGAAATTCATTCCGAGAAGACAGTCGATACCACCACCGATGTTACCGACCCATATGTCGAAGGTATACACGACTCGGTGGCCCAGAGTGACCACCTGGCACTTGTTCGTCACCTTGGTTTTCACCCCGTTCAAACCGTTTAACCATAGTTCGCCTCGGGACTCAAGCTTCAGCTTCAATCTACGCGCAAGATCGAGGCTGAGGAGTGCTCGTTGAGGCTCCTGAGTCTAACATGAGGAGGGTCCGGTGGTGGAACACCGAACCCGGACCAAAGCCACCGAGCTGTCACGGTCCTCCCAGGCATTTGCTTCCCACCATCCTCGACGTTGTCCCGGTTCGAGTTGATACTGGACTTCATCCTCGTCTGGGACACTTGAGCAGTATAGATGGACTGGGACGAAACTTGTCGAGATGCAATTGACATACATTGAGGTTCGTTACGGCCTACGTACGCGTAAGCGTAGTAGCATCTGCGCGGAACAGGCTCGGCGCGTACTGGTTTCCAAACCAGCGAGCCTATTCGTTTAACGCCTGAGGGGCGTCATCGCGCAGATGACGTAACACCTCGTCCGAAGCTTCGGACAACTTGCCTCCTGGGCCAGGCGCTTCAGGGCCTGGATCACTTCGCACTTCCCGGACGCGTGGATCTTGGAACAAGCCTCGCACTTCCGGCGTCGGCAGGCACTTGTCGGGTGCTTGCCGCCACAGCGGTCGCACTTCTCCAACTGCCAACACGAGTCTCGTGAGTGTCCGGGACGTCCGCATATGGGACAGGTCGAGGACGAGCGACCAGGACCGCTCCTGTTCCGGGGTGATAGTCTGGGTCCCGGACCCGGTCACGAGAATTCTCCAACCTGGACACCGCTTCGGGGCTCGCATCGGCACGATACACTTCCTCCTCGTCTTGGAACCCGACATCTGCGTCACCTTCATCATCTTCGTATTGGTATCCGTACGCACTTTCATCGTCATCCTCCCATTGGTTGGGGCATTCCGGTCTGGGACCGAAGCGAAGACACCAGTCTTGTTGGCCGACTGGCCCCGAGGTCCGGGACCAGACCCGGTCCCCGGTGGTTTGTCGACCAAACTGGAGGTCGGAGGTTGGACGCCGTTTGAATCCTTTCTCCGTCTCCTCGACAATCTTGAGTGCTTCGTGAAGTTCCTCGGTGGAGACGAAGATCCGGCCCCGAGGCTCAGTCGCACTTCCGGTTCCCGGACATTCTTTAAGAACTGAATCACATGACGCCGGACCCCGGAAGCGGATTGAATGTCCACGTTGGCCTTGACTGCCGCAGCGTTGAGGCGCCATAAGAACGTCCGCGGGGCCTCCTTCGTATCTTGTTTCAACCGGAGGTACCGCTCGATGGGGGTCTCGTCGGATCGACAAAACTCTTTAGCAAACTTGTCCGATAGTAGAGCCCAGGACCGGCGCACTCCTTCCGGCAATTGTTGGAACCAGGCCTTGGTCCCCTCGTTATGGGACAGCCGGCTATAGAGCCGAGTGCACCGCTCGGCCTCACGCCAACCTCCCATCAGGGCCAATACTGGAACTTGTCCCACCACGAGCGCTTCTTCTCAAGAGACAGCGTCGGGTCGAAGGCTTCCACGGCATCGTACGCTATGAACGGCCTAAAGCTGACCGGGCCTTGTGTGGGGTAAGCGGCTTGACTGGGGTACGGTCCCAGGTACGGGGCTGGGGTACCCGGTACACTGAGTACCCGGGCCCGGGTTGAGACGTATCCGGGACATTTGATCCGGAACCCCAACCACCGGGGCCCGGGCCCAGGTCCCATGGGTTCATGTAGCCACTTTGGGCCCCGGGCGCCAGGGGGTGCCGGCGTCCACGCAGGAGCCTGATGGCTCAGGAGGCCGGGATACTCGTGGCTGGGACCAATCGGCCGAGGACCGGCGGGCCCAAGTTCCGGGACACTAGGTCGACTTGGGTGCACCGAGGCCGAGCTTGGTACGTCCCGGGGCTGTCGAAACGGCCACGGATCCACCTTAAAGTCACTTGACGTGGGTGGGATACCCAAACTTGCCGGTCCCGGAACCTGGAACGACGACACCGCAGGTGGCGCTGCCGAAGCCAATGGGGCCGTACTTGAGGCGGCCCCTTGAGGTCGCGAGCTTGAGTCCCGGACCCGACAAAACCTTGGGGACCGGGGCCGGTGCTGGTCAGGACCGGGGCCGTAGTCACCTGGCCCATCCCGCCTGAGATCTTGGGGACGGTCTCTTGTACCTTGAAGTCCGGATGATTACTCCGTTCTTTCCTGCCCTTCGGCTGTTTGCGCGGCTTGCCCGTACCGGCCTTTCCCCCTCCACTGGATACTGGAGATGGGCCAGATTCACACTGAGCTGTCGGACGCGTAGCTGCAGCGACTTGGTCCCGCAGCTGGCGGATCTCGGCCGCTTGCTGTTCTCGGCGCTCCTCGTCCAAGGCCCGACGCACTTGGTCTTCACGAATTTGTTGCTGGAGCTGGGCCTTGGCTTGAGCGTCTTCCTCACGAGCCCGAAGAGTGACCGCTTCTGCAGCAGCCACCGCTTCGTGTCTGGCCCGATCTGCTTCGCGCGCGATCGCAGCTTCAGCTTCTCGGCGGGCGTCAGCGCGTTCCCGTTTCTGTTGCACTAGTACCTGGTGGAGCTGAGCTCGTAAGGCTGCAATCTCTGCCCGGGCGGCTTCGTCCTGGCGGACTTCTTCGGCACCTTGTTGTCCTTGCGCAGCCTGTCGGCGGACTCCCGCCCGACTCCGTTCAGTCTCCACGGCCCAGTCCCGAAGGGTCCGCTCGTAGTTCTGCAACTGAGCTTCTCGGGCACGGGCCTGTTCTTCACGAAGAGTCGCTGCAGCTTGAAACTCGGCCATCTGACGCCGTACCTCCTCGAGCACCTCATACGTGGCAAAGGTGTCACGAGGGGATGGGTGAAGATGGGCGCACCCACTGTCACGTTCTCCGTCCTGGGTGGCTCCGGGGCACTCGGGTCCGGTGCGGACGTTGCTGAGGCTGGCCACGAGAAGGCTGGAGTCGGCACTTGTGAAGTCGACACCGAGGGCGCAGGCGGATATTCGGCCACCGGTACGTAGTGCACCGGTGGCACTGGGCCCGGTGGCTCCCGTCCGGGGCTATCGTGGCCATGAACACTCCGCCACGGATCCCGTCGTGGTCACCCATAGAGGCTTCGGAGCCGCCTCCAGCCGGGGACATGCCCTCGTCGGGCGTGAACATCGGCGCATCGCCGGAAGCCACACTCGAAGTACCGACGGTCTCCGGAACTGGACCGCCCCAGACTCTCGCCCCTGGATCGGAGCCCGGCCAGGACGGTGCCGAAGCCATGGACCCCGACGCAGATTCGTCTTCCGTCGGTCGCGTGCGCTTCGGGTCCGGGTGCGTGACCTCGAGTCGGACCAATCCCGGTCCCGGACGTGAGCAAGTCGCAGCCTCGTAGCGACCGCCTCGCCCAACAAGTCTCGGTCATCAGCGGTCAACAGGAGCGCAGGCTCGGGCCCGGGCGCGGGCGCTTCGACTTCGACCGTCTCAGGATCGATCTCCTGGAAAGGTGCTCCCTCCCGACGGACGCTAAACCGCAAACCCCGGGCGATGTTGTCCCAGGCGCTCTGCTCGTCCCAGAGCAACTGCCGGAGAAAGTCGGCGTCCGCCCGGAACTGTGCGTCTGTCGAAGTCGCCGCGTCTCGAGCGTGGTCCCAGTCCGGGACCACATTATCGAAGGCGAATCCCGCGTCGAAGAGCATCGACTGCAGGAGCGCGATGACTGGGAGTCGACCAGCGGCATCGTGGGCGATCCGAAACAGCGTAAAGTCGACGGAGAAGGCCCGGTGGTCCGAGACCACCGGAAGGCACATGCGTCGCGCTTGGAAGACCACGGTCCACGGAGCACTTTGCGGATCAGTTTGAGCCACCTCGCGTAAGTGCGTCGCCGTGTCCCGGGCCGAGAGTACCCACTCTCGACGTGACCCTCGAAGACGTTCCGGATAGAAGGGGTCCGGAGGCAGGACGAGACCGGGGTCCCGGACGCTCCGCCGTTCGACTTGGGACGACGCATACTCCCGCAGTTGGGCTTCTGAGAGACCGGACCTAGACACCAAGGTTCCAAGTCTGGCAGCGCCTCTGATGAACGCGACGGCTCCCGGATGCAGCTCGAGCGTAGTGCCTGACCAGACGGAGTTGGCCTGGGTCTGCGAGTGGTTGGCACTAATGTGCCATGGCCCGAGTCATTGGGTCCCGGCCCGGGGAGCTGTCCTCATCGACAGCTCCTGGGGTTTCAGCAGCGGATTGATCCGCTACTGGGGCAGCGTGTATTGCCGCCTGGGTGGTGGTCTCTCCCACTGGTCTTGTGCCTGCATCCCCGGGGAGCAGGCGGGGCCGCAGTACTCCTGGACTCGGTCGTCACCGAGCGGAGTACTACGACATTCGGCGCCGCTTGGTCGTTGTCGGTCGGGGCTTCGGGGACTTGGTCCGTCGGAGTTCCGGTCGTCAAAGCCAAACGGCGCGAAGGTGGACCTAGAAGTTGGGGCGTCCCCCTGTCCACCTCGGCCCCTCGCATTGCCGCGAGGGGCGGGGCCCCGGGAATCCGGGGCTGCAGCTCTCCTGTATCTGTAGGTTCCGTAGACATAATAAACAAGTTGTTGGTGACCTCTCTGATCCGGGCACGCGCACCAGTTGTGATATAGCGCTTTGGGCTTCTTGTCGCTTCCTGGTGTTGTACACGTGATGCTCCCAAGTGAGTCAGACGGCTCCGCCCGGACGAGGGATTTATCCGGGGCCGTGACCTGGGGATCCTCCCACACAAGAGTTCTTCGGGACCCTGTTCGGGACCGGGAACGGGAGGGCCCTGGGCCGGTCAGTACCTTCACCTTGTGTACCCCCTTCGAAAACGGTTGTTTCGATCAGGGACCGGTCACCGAGTTGTTCAATGAACGTCTCGACCTGGTACGGGTGAGCTGCGGTGGCAGTTGTACACACAACGGTCCGGGACACTGCCTGGGTCCGGGACCGGGAATACGACACACAATATATAATATACACTCTGTTCTTTCGGACGGAAGACTCCGGGGCGATGGCCCTAGAAATATGGAATGTGCAAACCCGGGTCGGCCAGACCGCTGCCGGGACACACAAATATGAAATGCCTAACTCCCTGGGGGAACGAAGGCAAAGAGAATGGAAATATTACCAGTATAGCCTTAAGCACAGCTCTGGCCTTCTGTGGCCCTGGTCCCAGACGATCACACTGAAGAAAACACTTGTGCGGTCGAGGGAAAAAGGTAGACTGAATTGGTCGCCCCAGCCTTCGCCGGGGCGAGTTACGTTCCTATGAAATATACTTGGTTTCGCTATGGATCCGGTCCGGGACCAGGTCTGCTGCTTTCGGCGATGCCTTGACGCGGCCCGGGTGCGTATGTTGATAGACTTGACTTGGGGACACTATGGCCCATCGCACTTGACCAGGGCCCAATATGGTCCGGATCGGCAGCACCGTGACACATCTCAGGAAGAGAGTTTCACTTCGCGGTGGATTCTTCTGACTTGACCTGGACTATGGTCCGGAGAAGTGATACTGACCGGGACCGCGAGACGGGACAACTTGAAACATGGGTCTTGGTGTGGTTCACACCACTGGTCCCGGCCCCGATATGTCCTGGTCCATACCCGATGTGGTCCACACCAGTGGCCCGGGTCCCGGTGAGGCGGGGCCGACACGAAAGTCCTCGGCACTATGCCACATAGCCTACCCGCGACGGGCCTGACAGAACGTAGATATGGAGTAACGTTACTCACAGCCGAACGCCTTTTACGCCGCCTCTTTGACTTCAGGGTAACTTGACGGATGTGGAGCCTCTTCTTCCGGGCCAGTCTTCGGGCTTGCCACTTAGAAGGTAAAACGAACTCTGTTTGGTTAAAGATCTCATACACAACTAAAGGTACTCCTGGCAGGAATCCAATGCGTATCCTCATGCAGTTGCCAAATCAGGAGGATGGTGGTTGAACAGTCGCTTCCGAAGCTTCCGTGAGAAATCCCCAGATTACCTGTAATTCCCGGATTGTGGGAGCTTGTCACCATCCTGAGACTTATGGGCTCTTTTCTGGGTGAACGCTGCAAGCGGCCACCAGGAACATATTTCCCAGATTGACTCGGAATCGGTATGGTCCTTGGTTGGCGGCGCTCGATTCGGGACTTAGCATTCTTCGCATGGAGCCCGTTCACATCATTACTTTACAATGTCCGATCCCGTCCCCGCTGGACAGGCACTGAGAGTCCTCTCCACGCTCTTGGTCGCTGACGCACTAATTGTTGCGCACCATCATTCATCCACTATCCTCCAAACCTTACGGACATATCGTGTCAGAATACATGCGACCAAGCCTTGTCCTTTGCGGTTCGGTTTGTGCGCTTGAATTGTTGAAATAACTAAGCTATCAGTATTTCAAAATGGCACCTGTTTAAAACTTTAGTGTTCCAGCTGTTATGTTATATGTGCACGCGTACGCGCTGTTGTCGTTTTCCGCTTCGCTCCGTTGGATTGCATAAGCAAATCTAGGTCACATGTTAAAACACACATGAGGGGGCCATCGAAGCCTCTTCGTCCCGCAGTTTCTTGCATACTCTGTTAAATTCGATCCTCATTGGGGGGTCAAATTTTCTATAGGCGGGCGCAGAAGGGATATGATTCTTAACCACTTCAACTTTCCAGATATCGCCGTAGATATAGATGCAGCGGGTAGACGACCAGTGAATTATATTCCTCATAATTGGGGGTAGATCAGTAAGTTTTGACAGATCGGTGATGCTGATTGGTTACCGCAGCAGCAACATGAGCGCATCAAGCTGACCCAGCTGTGCTAGACTAACGCAGTGGTTGGTGAACCCGACCAGAGCCACCGCCAATCACGAACAGAAAGTATGTAAAGTGTCTTTTGTAGAGGCCCGCAACTCATTTGAACATTTTACGTATTATATGCTAGGTATATCAAATGTTAATTACACGTTCTGACCATCATCCACATCTGTCGGCACCGACTTCATTTTCGAAGGAAATGGCTTCCAAACACATACCATCTGTTGCATCCGGATTGTCCGCATAAATTTCGGTGAAGTCCCCTTCATCGTACTGTGCTTAGATGCGGTGCGCGCTCAAACGAAGGGGCAAATATCATTATATTCGTCTACTTCGCTAAGTTGGAGCCTCGAAAAACGACAGGTACCCATTCTCGTCATCGGTCGGGTCACTGAAACTTTGGTCTACGATGGCCATTGTGAAGTAGCTCCGTGTTAAGTGGAGGGCGGCGAAATTAAACAGCTCTCTAGTCCTTGGCCCAGGCTCGCCAACCTTGACCCACTCTGACACACGTCACTTTGCATGGTTGACATTCATTATACTTGGGGTGGAGATATCACACTCCCAAACACTAAGCTTCAGTGATCATGGAAAACAGCTTCTAGATATGGAGATTCTCGGGCATGAGTCTGAAAATTAACATAATTGTTCTTCCCTCCTCACATGATTTAATGTTCCTCAACGAATTATATGTCAGAAGAATAGAGTGAACTAATCGATACAACTGCAAAGTTTGTGGACGGTGCTAAGGAATGACCAAAACATTATAATGCTCCTTAAACATTTTCCTCCTTTTTATTCTCATTCGTTGTCGGGAAGCGAAAGGATAAAATTGGGCGGTTTTATCTACGGGCTATCCATCCTGCGAATTGGATATTTCTGGTAAACAATTTACCAGGAGCCGCTGAACTTAAGGTTACAAAACCTTATTACTAGTAAATCGCTTCCTTGGACAAGTGAAAGAAAATCTGAAGGATTGATATCATAATATCACTGCAGCCACTAAGCCTTGCGCAACAGTAACATAGTTGATCTATTAGACAAGTGCCAGGACTGAATGGAGCTGTCAGTCGGTAACAAAAGCGAGGCCAACGCTTTTCAAGTGTATTGGGCGCCTTCCACAACCGTTCTAAAACGGTTTAATGCAACCCTAACCGCATCATTAAACGCCGCCTTAAACGACACTCCTAAAACAAATTGTTTGATCGCCTATCTCTTTAATGTCATCTAACAATTAGGCGTTTTAGTTTTCGTCAGGTGTTTTATGCCGCCCTGAAGCCGCAACTTGAACCCCGCAACGCGCAACCGGTTTGAATAAGCGATCTTCTGCGGGCTCGAAATTCCGCGCGCTTTTCGACACGAAGCTCACTTTCGAAGACGCTGAGCCAGAGACGCACTGCTTGGTGCCCGAGACGGTAAATTCGTTGTGGACCTGCTATTGCTATCGCTGGCTGACTACTTGTTCTACCTTCTAGCTCTACGATGACGATAACCAACACACGCAAAAGGAGCCCCGGTGCCAGCAGAGACCCCATCGAGAGCCTTGAGCCGTTAAAGGCCTTGAAGACCGCCAAGACGATTTCGCCATCAACATCGAGTCGCTCCCAGTCGACGATGATCGCGCTGTCGGGCGCCTCGAAGACCGCCTCACCGTCGTCGTCGTGCAGATCGCTGTGGAAGACGAGATCTACGACAGCTTCGCCGTCGTCACTGCGGGGCTCCCCACTTAGTCAACGCTGCTCTCCGTCTCGCGTGACGACTAAAACTGCTGCCACCGTGGGAATCCGCCCAACCTCCATGTGCGCGCCCGTGCAGCCCGTCGACCAGGGCGAAGAACCAGCATCTGCAGCAACCAGGGCAAGCTTGTTGTCCGTCCCTGCGAGTCCATCACTCGAGGCCTATGAGGCCTGTCGACGTCGCGATCTCACAAGAAGCCCGTCGATAGATTTTTACGCCCCAACCTACGCTTCTTGCTCCACGCAATCGGGCTACCCGTCCGACGTGACACGTCGGCACTCGTTGGACAGCCAACACTCCGTCGTCTCGGGATGCGCCACGCCACTTCCAGAGCCCGTTGATGCTCAATCTTCGCAAGGGACGCTGACCCAGTCGCTGCCTGGAACTCCAAGTTACTCTCAAGGTTTGTCTTCACCAGCGGATAGTTCGCCGCCAGATTGGCAACCAGCGTCATGGCCGGTGTATGTGAGAAGCATACTGAAGCACGCCAACCTCGAGAGGTGGAAGTTTGAGGCCCAACCTGTGAGGCTGCGCTGTCGCTGTGATCGACATACAACGCATTAACTTGCAGCAATGCTCGCAGCAACACGTTTTGTCGAGAAGACAACTGCGCATTCAACGAAGACTGCGGGAATGCGCTCCGAAAGAACCCTGACCTAGTGCTCTGTATCAACCGACGCACTGGGAATATGGCATCACCACTGTTGGGCTTATTGCAAGCGGAGCGGTGATCGGACAGTATTTCGGCCATTTCATGGGGGTTGATGATGTGCCCAATCGAGCGGCATCGGATAACGGCTACCGCATGCTTCTCGAGACAACGTCGCTGGACGGGAGGAGCGTCGTGATCGACGCGCTCTGGTGTGGCGGAAAGTTGAGGTTCTTAAACCACCCCTGTGACGCGAACGGTCGTTTCCAAGAGGTACAGGTCGGCGATGGACCCACGGCTGTGTGCGTCACGCAGCGCAACGTTCTGCCCGGAGAAGAGCTTACGGTTTCCTACGGAGATCAGCTCTGGTTCCTGTGTCGCTGTGGGTGGTGGGGCTGCCAGCACCGATACTTGCAGGATCTCTAGTGCGTCGCATTCCAGACCCTAAGTGCTACCGGTGCAAACAACTTACCATGTGATGCTCATTTAACTTGTTATTTGTATACTCGACCTTTTTCTCCCGTTTTCAATACAAACTCTGAGCCATGCTACTTGGCGCATTCTGGATTTCGCCAAGAAGAGGGACAATGATGAGGGTCTGATCGCTGTCTGTGTCTGTCTCACAGAAGCTGCAGTGCTAACAGTGTGTGCTACTCCTGTTGCAGCAAAAGGGTCGGCAGGTTGGATACAAGAACTATAGCGTGCACGAAGTCATTATGCTGTGCCTTATAGTTCAAGAGCTCAAGGCGCTGGGTGGAAACCACTGGGAGCAAGTCAAGTACGTCTACGACGAGGGACGTCCGAGGCACTGGCCAAACCGTTCTGCTGGATCACTCAAGCGCACGTTCAAGGAGCTGGCGGGGACTTCCAAGCCGACGAGCGAAGCCAAACGCCCTTCCACGTAGCTCTCGCCAAGACTGTGAAGCAGACAGTGGATGAAGACACCTCTGTGCGAACCCTGGACGGCGGCCTGGATGATGGCAAAGATGACGACGAACTCCTGAAGCGTGTCGCTCAAGCTGCACGCGCAAAGGCTGACAAATCCATGACAGATCTTCGGAACGAGGAGAAGTCTCAGCGCGAGGCCGTGCGGGAGGATGCTTCTGCTGATGAAGAGGAGATTAATGAATACTCCCAGCTAGAAGTAGATGAAGGAGGAGCCGCTAGGTCCAGAGAGCCTGACGTTGGAAACATGGAGGGGGATTTGCACCACTGGACGGGTCAGGCACAATTTTACGACGAGGCGGCACCATGATTGATGTGGCGATGGCTGCTGAGTTGGGGCTTTTGAGGAGTCCTACGACGAAGGGGACGAGGGGAGAAGCCTGCGCCGCCGCCGATTGTTGAACCAAACGGAGTCGGGTTCTCCGGCGCTCAAAGTTCAACCGCTGCCACCATCCAAGTCAGGCGTCTGCAACTTCCGCTATGACCCCAACACGAAATCCCGTGAGCAGGCCCAAACGGCCGAGGTACGGTGAGCGGCCGACGGTCACCAGCCCTTCGAAAGAACCCCTCCAGCGCGACCCAGCAAAGGCCGCGGCCGATGCTCGGAAAAGAAGGCAAACCCGAAATTGGCAGCTATCTCCGCACGTTTGGGTGGCCAAGACCTTCGCGTCTTCAGAGATAACATTGCAACGCTCGCAAAGCGATCAACGAGCGATGCATCGGCGCAATCCACAGGGAACTCTTACAGCAAAACGAAGCGAGTTCGAACCGCTCGCAAGTTGAGCGACATGGACAAAACTCTGGCGGCGGTCGAACAGCGGCAGTCATCTGGCCGAAGTGAGATTATGGAGATGACGCTACTGTTTCGTGAGGAGTCCGAGCGAAAAGAGGCGGCCGATGCAACGCGGCATCGCGAGGAATGACTCGAGAGAGAGGCAGCTGAAAGACGTGAACGGAAGACCGTGACCGAGCGAGACGCGAAGAGATGGAAGCGACCGAAGTCCGTCGGCAGCGGGAACTCGACGCCGCGAGACTCGAACGCGAGGAGAGATACCGAGCAGAGGCGACAGCTCAATCGCTGCGAACCGAGCAGTGGGAGCGAGAGCATCGTCGTCGCTACGAGCAACGACTCGAGTTCGACCGCGAGGAAGCAAAAGTCGCCATGACCAAATGATGCTGATGTTTTCAGCAATGCAGAAGAAGTGAGAGAAACATGTTCATCGTCTCAGTTAACAACAGTTAGCTACAGATTATCTTCTACACAAAAAAATAGTTGTGCGGATCTGACTTATCTCTAGAGCTCACACCCGGTAGTTCGACAGCCTGAAGAGGTTGTCCAAGCTCAGCGAGCGTTTCTCTTTGCTCGGTGGCAGTGGCAGCAGCAATCTCCTGTAGACTTTCTCCACGGAGCCCATTCCCCACTCCGCCGCTTGCCGAATCGAAGTGATAGCTGCTGACAGAGTCCTTGCTGATCCTCGCACCGACGGTAGCAGTCGCCCAAGATCGCCGTCCTTCAAGGGCGTCAAGATGCGGCCAGTCATGCGCCCAGGACATGGGAAGGAGCTGTCGGCTACGACGCCATAGCGCATGTCCGGGCAGAGCTCAGCATCCAACAGGTTTTCACGAAACTCGACGCAGTTCTCTGCGTCATTCCAGGCCCCAGGGCAATTGTGCATCGCCCAAACAATGAGACTATCCGCACTGAAACAAAGCGTTCCTGTAACAAAGACGTCATGTAGCCAGCCGTTGCAGAACGCATTCTGGACATCGGGATCAGCTGGCTGCAGCGCCTGATCGCCATCGAACAACTCCAGTTAGCATGGAAAATTCACCTAAACAACAATAGTGCAGTGTCACCTTTAGATTTTTCCCATCAATAAATCCCCAGATAAACTACAGAGCAGCTGGCAAAGGGCAGTCAGCTTGGTCAGTGCGCGTTGGCGAGTGCCAGAAGGCCATGAGATGCGTGTAGGGTAGAAGCTGGATAGGGTTTTGCTCAGAGCCTCCTCGGCACAGTTGAGCACGCGACTCAACGTCGCTGGTGGAGCCCCAAAGAAACCGCACGCCATCTTTGCATGAAGGGAGTCCACGTAGAAGACCAAAACGATGGCAAGAGCCTGATGCTTGAACTTCAGCTGCGGAGTCCGCCCACCCTTCTTACTGTAGCCAGGCAGCCGGTAGAACTAGGAGAAATGCTCCAGCAAGGACTGGAACGACGACCTGGCAGCACAAGCAGTAGCGCAGCTGTAGTTACTCGAAGCAAGCGCCGACGCTCATGTCGCAGAATTTCCTGGCGGAGCTTCCTGCGTAGCTCCTGGAGCACCAGAACGAGGCGGTCGCGTGTGCATAAGTGTAAGGCTATCGTCGCCAATAGACCTGCTCCGCGTATTGGTTGTCAAATTTCGAATTTGACGCGGGGTCTTCGCGCCCGCCAAAGATCGCAAAAACTCTTGACTGATTCAAAATGTTGTCTGGTCTGAACTGACCTGACGATGCAACGTAAGCAAGAAAGTGGGGCAGTCACAACTGGTCAGATTAAACGTCTTTATGACTGTTTTGGTAGTACGATTTTGGCCAAGCTGGTGCGGGTGAAATCGACGTCCCCTAACCTCAGCATTAAACGCTCCTCCATTAAACGCTTTTATATGAGTTGTGGAAGGCGCTCATTGTCGTCTCATATCAGCACTATCTGGATATCTTATCACCATCTAGACAACATATCCATGAAGGATACAATAAATGGTTCTACGTGGATTTTCGCTTTCCTGTCTACCTATCTTTTCTCTCACGTAAAGCATGATGTATCCAGACTTGCGATAGTATATGTAAATTCGACTGTAATAGCTCTTAAGTTGCATTAAACCATGTTTTTTTATGATCACCTTAGTTATAGTCTTTGCCAATCGTCATCTTGTCGGGGCGAGTTTTGGCCACGCGAGCTTCATCGATCAAGTTCGTTACCTCATATTTTGCGGCAAACTCCATCGCGCGATCATATTGGTCAGCGATACTGAGATTTTCAACTTCACATCGGCGTGCACACGAAACTTGAGTCCATTCAAGTAGTCCAGGATTTGGTCAAGCTCGCCAATGCCTTCAAGGCGGTGGATGAGAGCTGTCGTCTTCGTTGTACACCTCACTATCAGCTGTCTGCTCACAATGTAGGGTTTCTCTAGCAGCGCGATTTGGTAGTTCGACGGCTAGAAGTATTGGAGCACATACTTACGGAAATCCCTCCTTGTGCTCCTAGCTTCGTGACGCCAATGATCATGCAGAAACAAGTGACGGTTGTTAATGGTACGTATGCTTGCGACTTTGGCTTCGAAGCCGATAATACAGTAGATGCTCTTGATATGAAACAGCCATACTTATACTTATATACTGCTTTGCTTTATATCGTGAGCTTTTCCACATCTGACAGTGCGTTTTAGCTGACTGCTGCTCTCCGCTAGGCATGTTCTGCAAAATAGCTGGTTGCTCAACCAGCCAAACGCTTCTGCTTGTGATTGTTTCGTCTTCAGACTGGTTGGCGGCATAATAGGCGTTTTGTTTTTAGAAAATACGTTCATGTAAAAAAACAAATCTGATTACAGATTTCTTCTTCGATCCAGAAAATGGCGTGGCGCTGCAGTGCGCTCTCGAACGACGCGCTCGTGGACAACCTGGCGCGAGCGGGAATTGTCCAGTCTCAACGAGTCATCCGAGCCATGAAGGCGACGGACAGAGCGCAATACGTGGCTCCGATGGCTGACAGCGGTCTACAAGCTACGATAATATCGCCTGAACAAGCTTACCAAGACGCCCCTCAACGACTGGGCTTCCAACAGACCATCTCGGCCCCACACATGCACGCGTACGCACTGGAATTGGCCGACGTAGCCATCCAAAACATTGCCGAACCCAAGATTTTGGATGTCGGGGCTGGCTCCGGTTACTTAACGGCGTGCCTGGGGCACCTTGTGGAACAGATCCCTGGGGGCCAAGTGTTTGGCATTGAACGGATCCCACAACTGGCACAATTGGCTCATAACAATATTGAACGAGCTGATGGAGATCTGATCCGAAGAGGAATCGTATCGGTGGAGCGTGAGTGGATGATTTATAATTGTTTTGTTTGAAGAATTGACGATATTTGTTGCAGATGGAGATGGATGGTCGGGTTTGCCGAGTCAAGCGCCGTATCACTTTATCCATGTTGGTGCTGCTGCTTTGGAACCTCCTAAAGCGTTGATGGAGCAATTGGCTGAAGGAGGAAAGTTGGTCGTCCCAGTCGGGGAACAAGGAGCAGCTCAAGTGCTGATGGAGATTCAACGCACCGACAAGGATACGTTCTCTAAGCGCGAACTCATGGGGTTTCCTACGTCCCACTTGTGAAGCAGCGCACCGAGCTGTAGGTGTCCAACGCGACCGATATGCTGGAAAAGAAGGGACATTTGGAAAACAATAATGTAAGTGGAAGTGCTTTGATATTTTCTCGTTGACTTTAAGCTACTAAATGGCGACTGCTACCTGCGGCTCAAGGCGTGTCTTACTCGTGTCTAGGCTGGATACCTGCAACTGCAGCAAATTCACTTAGATCCACCACTTGCATGGCGTTGACTGCTGCGAGCAGATCAGCCTGTACAATCTGCTGGACCAAACGTCTTTGTGAATCAAAGTAGAGCAGCAGCCGTGACGGAAACGTGATCTTGTTGCCAATAAGCCTTGACACCAGGACTTCATCGACCAGTACGCGAGGGAACAAAGCTGCGATCGTGTCACGTGCGATGCATCCGCTGAAAAGCGCGACAACTTCCACAACGCAGCCACCGTCGTTGCCGCAGACTTGTTTGATCTTGAACGCGATCTCATTACGTGCATCTCCACGCTCTACAAATGCTAGCACGCGAATGGACTTGGTGGTGAAGGAGTGGTTTCTGAAGGTAGGTTTGCCACGCTGCATGGAGAACTGGTGAACGCTGCCGCTAGCTGCTGGATCAACTTGGCTGGGGTGTGTCTGGGAGTAAAAGAACCCACCCATGCGTGGTGTCAGACCCAGGGACCTGCTTCGTACACTCATCAAAAATGTATTTGTGAGGCGAATCACATCGCTCTCGAACCGCTGGCGACTCAGCACCAGTCCTTGGATGAAAAGATCTCGACGCTCCATCAAGCTTCGAATTTGTCGCCGGAGTTCGTTGATATCCAGGATGAGATTGTTCACCTGTGAGCTGTATTCTTCACGCTCGCGTCGTTCTTGTCGTTGTGCGGCACTGATGCGATACGGTCGCTTGCGAGCATTGTCTGGAATGAAAGTCGACGTGGACTCATCGGCCGCTGATGGTTTGGCATGTTGGCTTGGGTCGGCTACTTGTTGTCGACTTGTTAGTAAGGGTTGTTGGGAAGTTGATCGCGCTGGGGTAACTGAAGGCGGGTCATCTTCTTCTTGCTCTTGTGGAGAGCAGAGGATAGAGGATATCTTCATCTTACCCGTAGGTGGAAAAATGAACAATGAAAGACGAAAAGATAGATTCCGCAGACGTCGACGCCAAGCAGTGAATTCGAGGCATGTGCGACCCGGCGAGATATCATTCCCAACTCTTCTGCACCATCGACAATTTCCCCTTCGCGACAATTCAGCTCTTCCTCTTCTAGAACCTCGCAGCCTCGCGAAATGTCGAAAGTCAGTTTATTAACCTAATAGAATCGTCGACGATAGCCAAATAGATAACTAGCTGATGGCCCAATGAAGATGTCTTTCGACTACATGTAATGATCGAGGTCGTCAAGGCTTTAAAGTCTACTTCAAGTCGAGGAAGCTTATACCATGCAGCGTCGATATTCCATTGAAATAATGTGAGCTTCGTTTGACAGTGTCAAATTCTTTACTTGGAACGCCTTGGGTTCGTAATGCAACAGTCTGAAAGGCAACAACATGCAACTGCTTCACTTCAGCAATCTCCTATCCTTCCGGTTCGTAGGTTCCTCCCATGAGCGCAGCGAACTCTCTCGGTCGGGCCTCCTGTAGAGCTGCGAGTGCTGCAAAGACGTCGGCTTGGGCCACTTGGCGCACGATTCGCCTCTTGGCGTCGAAATACAGGAGCAGACGAGCTGGGGTGGTGATGCTCAAGCCGATCAATTGGGACACCAGCATCTCGTCGCTCAGGACGTGTGGGAACATGGCCGAGATGATCTGTCGCGTGAACCGTCCCGTGAACTCGCCGACAGCTTCAACCAGACAGCCACCGGCCCCACCGGTGATCACGCGGACTTGAGCCGAGTCCTCGGTATCGCCTTCCTCGTCCTCCTCAATGAACGATAGCACTTGAGTGGTGGCGATAACGCACGTCCGGTGGTTAAAGTTGGGCGTGTCGATCTGCAGCGTGAACTCGTAGACACCACCGGGCGGTGGTGCCGACGAGCCGGACTGTTCCATGAACATACGCGAGAAGTTGCAGCCTTCCTCGGTCGAGTGCACGTTGCGGAGCTGGTCGGTCCTTCCAAAGAGAATGTCGTCGACGATGCTCAGCACGCCGCCTTCGATGCGTTGGCGGTTTAGTAGCAGACGAGTGATCTGCAGGTCGCGGCACTCCATCAGGTGCATGACTTGCTGACGGAGGTCGTTGACGTCCAACGTGAGATTGAACACCTGCGACTCGAAGTTCTGGAACTCGTGGCGACTGCGCTTCTGCTCGGCACTCATGCGGTACGCGCGCTTGCGTTCCTTGTCGGGGACGACGGCGAGGCGAGTGGTGGTTCGTGGCTTTTTCGACTTGGCGGGCGGTCTGGTAGGCCCGAGTTTGGGTCGCTTGGCTTTGCGAGTCGAAGCTGCATCCATGGAGACGGCGACATTTAGCCGGACGGCCTCCACAGGCCGAGCGTTTGGCGAGCTCTGCTCGTCGCTCGAGAGATTGAGCAGATCCGGAGATGTTCATGTTGACTGTTGAAGGCGAATTCCGAAGTGAGCGAAGACGTCTCAGTTGATGAGGCCGGACTTGCGCTGTCCTCTGGGGTGTCGACAGGCGCGATTAGAGCAGCGCGTGGGTGCAGCGGTGGATGCAACAAGAAGACCGCGTCAATCGCTGCCAATTTCATGACAGCCACGACCGACCGATGAGGTTGTAGATCAAGGGACTCATGCCTCATGAGCACGCCGAAGGCACTCGGCGGAGCGGATTGAAGAGGAAACAGCGAGTCTCCACAGGATAAGACTAGTCCAGTTGGGACGGTGACGGTGAGTCGAAACCTGGCAAGGCGAGCCACCAACTCTTGTGCGTGTGAGAAGAATCCAAATCCGAATCCGCCCAGCAACTCGCAGCCTCCTCTTGCCATACATCCACCGAAGCTCGGCCACTCTTTCGTTGTCGACCTCTGCGTCTTCTTCGACGAATGGAATTAGTTCTGTAGCTGATATTGCCGACCAACTACTGCGACGACCACATTGCTCTACTTGTGCTCTCTGCGTAGGATCAACCGCAAAGAGGAAAGACCACAACGCTCGGCCACGGGGCACACAACTCGGCGGCGATTTTTGTTGGAGATACCCGAGCGATATCGATTGATCTAGCTGGTAAGCACCATTTTGAAGGACGGACGAGCGAAATGAGCTGGTTTCGATGAACCAGTTCATCGCTTAGAATTTTTAAAAAATTGAATAAATAAACAATGCCTTTATTGATAAATTTTCGGTAGCCAATCGATCATGGGCAAGAACAAGGACAAGAAGCGCTCGGGGGCTGCGTCTAGCACCAGTAACAAGAAGCTGAAGCAGGAGAAGCAAGAAGACGCTACTGAGACGGACGTGGAGATCGATTCGCTGGGTTTTAATGACGCCATGTCGGCCGGTTTGGCCTTTCAGCAGCTGGAAAGCTACGACGGAGCCTTGACAGCATTCAACCGAGCGGTGCAATGTGATCCGACGCACTTGGGGGCTATCACGCACTTGGCAGACGTTTACTGTGCCAACTCACAATTCGAGCACGGTTTGAAGTGGTACAAACAGGCCTCGGAGCTGTCGGACGGTCAACTAGATGCTTCAATTTGGTTCCGATTGGGACTCAGTCACGCAGCCATGGGCCAGCAGAAGGAGGCGGTGATAATGTACGAGAAAGCACTAGAAATCAGTGCCAAAGAAATTGAGAAAGATGAAGACGCAGAGGAGCTGATGCAGGCGTATGGGTGACTCTCGCAGCACTCGCTGAAACTTACGCAAATCAAGGAGATCTGGACGCTGTTGTGGCAGTTTTTGAAGACGCTACGAAGAGGTTCCCAAAGAAAGCGAATTTGCATTATAATTTGGCGAATATGCGTCGCGCGAGGAGCGCGGGTAAAGGTAGTGATATGTTTGACAAGAAAGTGGCGAAATGTTTGGAGAAGGCGATCGAACTGAGTCCTGAAACGAGCGAGTTTGTTGTCGACTTGGTCGAGTACTTGGAGCACCATCAGAAGCAACCAGAGAAAGTAAAAGAGCTCAAGGAGAAGGCGAAAACGCTTCAAGTTGATGAAGATCAAAATGAGAAGGAGCACAAGGAGGAGGAAAGCAGTGAAGAGGAAGCGGACGGAGAAAGCGACGACGATGAAGAAGACGCGGAGGAGGACGAATAGATCAGTTACAATACGAAGCGACTCGTTCGATTCATTTGATTATACTGTCGATTTACAGGTTGTCATCGTCGTCCACAGCTTCGTATGTGAGGCGACGCAGCGTCCAGCTGCGCTGGTTCGTGAGCACGTCCAAGACTGGCTTGCTCTTTTTGAAAGCCTGCAACCAGTCGCTTGCCAGCTCGCTGATTGCAGCTTCTGATATCGTAGACTCATCCGACACGACTGCACGCGCCTTGGCTTCTTCACGCAGTTCCTTGAAACTCTTGGTCTTGTACAGCTGTGTCCATCGGTTTGCAACAGCTTTCAGGTCCAAGTCTTGCTGCAACGTTGGCGACAGCTTCACGCCAACATTGCTGCCTGTGATGTCCTCCACTAGCAGCCACGCAGCTTGGTAGTCCTCATCAGCACCATCGAAGCTGGAGAGTAAACTGCGCAAGTCACCACGAAGGACTCGCGCCTCGATGGCTTCACGTGATCTCTGCGGTGCAAACTTCACGGCGATATCGCAGGCGCGCAGCGCATGTTGTGTTGCCGTAGCGTCGCGTTGAGATTTAACGACCTTCCTCACAAGCGTGGAGCACAGTTGCAGTCCCGTTTTCACATGTTCGGGCACCGGTTCTTGCAAAGTTTGTATCTGCTGCGTATCCAACACTTCTGGCTCAGCATTAACCTCATCAGTCGCATCCACAGCGTCATCGATAGCCGTCGGTCGCCACGCCACCATGGAAAACGCCCAAGATGACGTCGAATACACAAACGCTAATTGCACAGAAACGCTACCAGAAGGACAGCTAGCACTACCTTGTACGGACTGGTCTTCTTCGGCGGAGCCTCCGTCTTGAACTTCCACTTCGTCTCTGGCAACAACGCCGTGTCAATCCCGCAGCCGAACCTCCGCCTAAAGGCTGCATCCTTCTTCCTGTAGCGCTTCTCCCACTGCAATTTATCTTCACTGCTGCCCCAGTATCTACTGTCGTCATCAGGTTCCCCTTCTCCCTCACTGTCGCTGCTGCCATCTCCCTCGTCCTCTTCGGCCTGCTCTTCTTCGTCTTCTGACAGTTTGTAGTCACTCTCCTCGTCTCCTCCGACTCGCCAAACTCCAAGCGTCGAAATGGCGTTAAAATGCTGCTCATGGGGCTTGCAATCTCCTCATTCTCGGTGAAAACCGTGTCGTTCTCGACCGGCTCCGTAATTTCCGAGTGTTGGGGCGACATGAACGACGTGTCGCTCTCGCTCTGCAGCTGCTTGGCCTCCAGCGTCTCGTGGATGATCCTCCTCCAGGCGTCTCCCTTGTTCGGCCTCGGTCGGCGTCTAATGCTGGAAGCTAAAGAGAGCATCACTGCGACGGAGCTGCACGTTTGAACGTTTCTTCTGACAAGCGTCGACACAGCAGTTTATCACGTATTATCGCGAACTTTATAGAGTATCAACCTATGCGACATGTTGATTGGTGTTCTGTGCCACACCACTGGCCACTGATGCGTCGGTTGGCTCATTTCAGGAATTCCTCGGACGGCGGCAAGAAGCGATTCGGGAGCGATGACACGCGGCAACCAGCGAGACACGGACCGTGCCGTACGTATCTTCGTCTTCTCCATCATCTCGTCTTTACTATCGACCTCTTTCTCGTCGGAATCGGCTGAAAACTCACGAAATCTTGCGCATATATTGTCGGTACTTATGACACAGCGCGCTCAGGCTCGTCAGGCTAAGCACACCAAGTCTGCCAGCGCCGGCAACCCTCTGGCCAAGAGGGAGGCTGACGCCAAGGCCCTCCAGGAGAAAATCGCCCGTAAGGCGGCCATGAAGGCGGAAGGTGGCGACGCCAACGCTAATGCCAACGGCAAGGGCAAAAAGGACAAGGGCAAGAAGAAATAGAAGGCCAAGAAGTTCTAGCACTCGGTACTGACGATGAAGGAGTTACTAGTCAGATGAATGACAGTGCCTGCAATATTAGAAGGACTTTGAGAGCTGCAGAGCGGCTCCAATAGTTTGGCGACGCTGTGAAGAAGACAGTAGGAAAGAGAGAATGAAGCGTATTTTACTCTAGCATGGCTCGGAAGTCGGCGAGGTTGATGCGGCCGTCGTGGTCGGCGTCAGCACACGAGATCAGTACGTTAAGATCGTCTTCAGTGAGCGCGCCGTAGCCCAGTCGCTCGAACACGTAGCGCAGCATTTCTCGCGAGATGAAGCCCGTCTCCTCTGGATCGTAGGCTTTGAAGGCCTCTGCAACGGGGTCAAAGTTCTTGACTTCATTTGGCAGCAGCAGCGCCTGCAGATACTCCTCGGTAAGCTCGGTCTCCTCACTCAGCAGCAGTCGAATGTCCTTGAGACTCATCGAATCGTAGAAGATGCCGAGGCGAGACCGCAAGTTGTCCAAAGTCACGCGGCCTTTCTTCTCCACATCCAGGAACTGGAACGCCGTGTGGATCTGCTCTGGTGTCACCAACACGCCTCCGAATTCCTACAGCAAGCAGCAAACAATTCTTCAATACACCCCCAGCAAGCAATATTGACCATCATAACACTTACATTTTGCGGCACTTCAAAGTTGTCAGATGCATCAGCTTTGACCACTCGATTCAGGGCGACTGTGCTCTTCCTACGCGCACTTCCAGGCGGCGAAGCTCCACTCGCTTGCATCTCGGCAGCTCAACTATTTATGCCAGAAAAACTTCCATGCCCCAAAATGCCCGTTTCCTATAGTTGATTTAACAGATTACAAAGCGCGTTATATAACGAGGACAAGCGATGGACCCGGCGACGTATGACGAAGATGCGTACCGCGCAGCGCTGCGGGCCAAAATGCAGGCCAGCGAGACGATCGTGTACCAGGCCGTGTTTGCTCCGCAGCAAGCGTCCGAGGGCCAGACGGTGCTCGTCGCCGCAACGAGCGTGGGGCTGCTGCACGTCTACTTACTCGGCGACGTCATGGTATTTAGCGCGTTGAGTTAACGGTTATATAACGCGTTGTGGTGATTTACACATGTCACATGTTTTCTCACACGTCGCAGAGACCCGAATATTGGGACCAAGTCGGCAATGGAGAGTAAGTGGGAGGCTTGGAATGCCTAGTAAGATCAATGCTCATGTATTGTGTTTGATATTCTACAGAGCGACGTCGTTTCCAGGCCCAAATCTTTCGTTCCAGGCGCATCCAACGCAGATTTATTCGCTGCGGTTTGCTGGAGACGACCAGAATCCACTCTTGATCAGGTACTTTCGCTGCATACGCAGTGATGTTGCTACTGCAACGTCTAACAAGATACTTTCTTATTGCTGATGACAGTGGAGGCGATCAGGACTTCCGCGTGTGGAAGTGGAAGGAGGTTTTAGCTGCTGCAAAAGATCCAACGAATTCGAGCAAGTTGACGCCTGTGTACGTTGCACATTTGAAGCGGCGCACGCTGGGCTTCCGTGGGGCGTTGCTACCGGCTAGCGAGGTCAACGATATTGCTGTCGGCAAGGGATCTGGTCACTTGTTCTTAGCTGGCGGTGACAGCATCGCTCACGAATGGGATCTCACGACGCAGCAGTTCACACGGCAATTTACCGGCCACGACGACTATCTGCATGCCGTACGCCACCTGCAGCATTCGCAAGAGCTCGTCACTGGTTCAGAGGATGGTACACTCGGTATTTGGGATGTACGTCAAGCCAAGACGGTGGAATTCCTACGTCCACAGCCCGCAGCAGCTTCGCCTTCAACTCCGTCGCCGTCGCTATGGGTCGGTGCTGTAGCGCACGATGAGTCGGAGATGTGGCTCGCGTGTGGCGGTGGTAAGAAGCGACCGTCTCAAGGTCAACGCCAAGATCAAACGCCCGGCGGGTTCTTGGGCATGTGGCACTTGCCATCACGAGTTCCTGTGCATTATACCGAGACGACGTGTGATGTCCACGACGTCGTCTTCCATCACATGGAGCTGCTCAGTGTGGGCAACGATGCGAGTCTCAAAAAGTGGAATCGTAGCTCGGGGCAGCTACTGGCTGCGGCCCGTTCGACGCTGCCGTCGTGTCATTTTTGCGTGGTAGACAGCGCTACGGATGTGATTGCCGTGGGCGGTGCAGCTCCTGCTATTGACATCTACACGATGCCTGGCGTCGTCAGCTTTTCGCTGGTTGTCGACAACGAGTCGAGTTCTCGCGCTCTGCAGTAGACCGAACAATTCTAAACGTCCATTATGTCGTCTCTATTCTATTGGAGATGTCATTCCCACGTCAAACTTCTTGATGCCTCGCTTGAGCAGCTCATTCGTAGTGAACATGATGGCTATCGACGGCACCACCTTGATGAAGTTCGGGATAAGTCCCTTGTACAAGCCACGGACGCCTTCTTCACGCACGATTGTACGCAGTCCGCCCAGTGTGCTTGTGTATTCCGTCGCGTTTCCTCGCATGGCACTCAGTTGGAAGCGCCGGCGAAGAATGTCCATCGGGTATGCCGCAGTCTGACCACACGCACCAGCAACAGCTCCGCAAGCTAGCAAATACATTGCGTTGGGGTCGCCATGGTCATTCCGCGGCACCGTCGCCCGCAGGGTCTCAAACACCGTGAAATTCAGCCCCACGTAAGGAGCAATGCCCCAAATCGTAGGTAGCATCCCTCTGTAGACGCCGCGCACACCTTCCGTCTTGACCACCGTCGTCAGCACATTCAAAATGCCGGTGTGAGCGGTGTTGGCCAGCCCTCCTTGCACGGTCAGCCTTGCACGAGCGGCATCCAAAGGATATGTGCAGCAGACTGAGACTACGCCAGCAATTGCACCACCGAGAAGCTTTTGCAGTGAGCTCAGCGACTCTGCACCATCGGAAATCAGCAGCGGCTTGAGCTTCTCGAACGCAGCGAATTGGATGGCCACGTAGGGGAAGACACGGACGCAGTTGGCGCCGTTGCCTTTGAAATACCCCTTCAAGCCTTCCTCCGCGTGAATCTGCCGCAACGATTGACCGATGGTGCGGTACTTGGCAGGAGTAGCAGAAGCCTCTGCCCCGCCCTTCTTGATGTAGTCCTGCACCTGCAACAGGATCTTTAGCCGCTCAAGTGGGGCCACTGTCGTACGCGAAGCACAACCAGCGACTACACAGCAAAACCAACATGAAACGTTAGCAGCGGGTATTAAATCGAGGGCATTATTCACAGGACACGCACTGCCGCCGCAGACCAAGTTCTGCAGGTCCTTCTTGTCCATCGTTGTGGAGATTTGGGAAGTGCTGACACCGTCCTCATAACGGGCGGACGAGAGCACGCTTGGGCATAGACGTGCAACTTCAGTTTCGACGGTCAAGTCTCCACTTGGCACTCATCTGGCTGCGTCCTCTGCCGGTACCTGCTGCAGTTCCCCCAAGTCACCTTTTGTCGCATCCAGTTCCAGCAACAACACCTGCGTCTGCATCCAGCAACTAGTCCATTTCTCGTCACACTGTCCTCCCTAGACTAACGTCCATCTAGTACTTGCTCTTGAGCGCAAAGAGGAAGCCCACGGCGAACGCCGCGACCACCGTGCCAATGGAGTACACCTGGCACTTGGCCGGCACAGGGCAGCCGTGGTACACGGACGCGTAGCCGCAGGCCGGACGCACCGGGATGCTGCCTTGCAGCTTCTGCTTCAGGTCCTTGACCGCCTTGCCGGGCTGTGCGACCTTGTGGCCGCACTCGATGAGCGCGCCTTCGATCGCCTCCACCGTCTTGAGAATGTGGTCCAGACGGCGCGTGCTGGGGCCCATGTGGCCGATGCGGAAGTACTCGGTCTTGATCTGCTTGTGCAGGCCCCGGCAAGCGACACACCGCGCTTCACAACCTTCGGCAGGAAGTCGGCGGCGCCAACTCCGGCAGGGTAGCGCACGCAGGTCAGCGTGTTGGCGCCACAGTCATCTGCCGTCACCAGTCCGCAGCCTAGGGACGTCATGGCCACCTTGACAGCGTCGCCAATCAGCTGGTGCTCCTTGAAGCGCTGCTCCATGCCGCCGTTTTCCAGCAGAATGTCCAGCGCCTCGTTCAACGCGAACAAGTGGTTGACCGACGGCGTGGCGAAGTAGCTGGGCTGGCGAGCCTCGTAGTTCTTCATGATCGGCAGCCAGTTGCGCCAGTCCACGTAGTACTTGACCGTGCTCGTGTTCTTCTCAAAGAGCTGCAGCGCTCTGGGGCGGATGACCATCAGACTGAGACCAGCAGGGACAGCAATGCACTTTGCGAGCCGGTGAGCACTACGTCTAGATCCCACTGCTTCATGCGAGTCTCCTCACCGCCAGTGGCGCAGACTCCGTCCACGACGATGACGGCGTCCGGCTGGAGACGGCGGATCGCAGCGGCGAACTCCTTGACGTGAGCGCGGACGCCCGTGGAAGTGTCCACGTGGGTGATGGTGACCAGCTTGAAGGCGGTCTTGCTCTGGAGGACCTTCTCCAGCTCAGCCACGGACGGTTGCGACCCCACCTAGCAACAACAAAGGATAAGAAGCCTAGCACAAGAAAAGGTAAAGCGTTGGGCCCTACCTTGCCACGGAGGTGGGTCGTCTTGGCGCCGTAGCGCTCGAGACAGTCGGCCAGGTTGTCTCCAAAGTAGCCTAGCCACATAAAGACGGTCAGAAGACTATCACGCACACTATTCCTAAAGGTCTAGAGGCCCACCGTTGTTGACGATGAGCACGTCATCGCCCTTGTTGACGAGGTTGGCCCCTACCATGTCCCAGCCCAAGGTGCCGGAGCCCGCCACCACCAGCGGCTGGCCGTCGGGCGCCAGGAAGACCTTGCGCATCTTCTCCAGGCACTGGCCGAACACCTCGATGACGCTCTTGTCCACGTGGGAGATGCCCTCCATGGCGAAGGGCTTGAGCACGCGCGGCTCGAACTCGATGGGGCCTGGGTTCATACACAGCACCTGCTTGGTCATGGCTGAGAGGCTACAAAGGGAGGGGTTAGACGATAAAGAGAGTGACAGGACACACTCTGTACCTTGGAGCTTCCTTACTTGCGTCTACGCTGTCGATTCTGAAAGTGCTTCAAGTCCTGCAAGATCGAAATGAAATGACTGTGCCATATCCACACAAATAATGGCACGGTCGACTTTTGTTTACTACAGTAAGTTTTACTCAACCGTTCTGCCCGTAAAAGTGAAGATGCTGGCTCTTCAACTCGCGCTGTGGCGGAAGCCGCTGCATCTCTCGGTGTCTTCGTCACCAGAGCCGGCCACCGAGATCGCTCGCTCGCTGGGGCTCTTCGACCTGCTGATGATCGGCATCGGCGGCACGGTGGGGTCCGGCGTCTTCGCCACGGCGCTCATCGCCAGTGTGTACGCCGGCCCGGCGGCCACTCTGTCCTGGCTGGTGGCCGGCGTCGGCTGCATCCTGAGCGGCCTATCCTTCATGGAGTTGGCGTGCCTCATCCCCTCGGCCGGCAGCACGTACGCCTACGCCTACCACGCACTGGGCGAACTGCCGGCCTTGATCGCAGGCTTCCTCCTAACGTTAGAGTACGGCGTGTCCAGCGCCGGTGGAGCTAGGGCCTGGAGTGACAAGTTTACTCAATGGCTAGAAACACAATTCGGCGTGACAGGGCCTGTGTGGATGAAGTCCGAGAGTCCGGCATCGACCTGTACGCCGGCCTGCTCATTGCCGGCAGCACGGCCATCATTCTGTGCGGCATGCAGGCCGGCAAAACGGTAGTCAATGTGGTCACCATGACGAAAATTACCGTCGTGCTTTTCATTATTGTGGTGGGGTTGGCGAACTTTAATGTGGACAAAGTTACGCCTTTTGTGCCGGCTCAAACGTTGGTAGAAGTGGATGGAGAGCAGCAACTGAGTTACGGCTGGCCGGGGGTTCTAGCGGGGGCAAGTGCGAGTTTCTACGGCTATATTGGCTACGATGAAGTGTGTTGTTTAGCAGGTGAAGCGAAGAACCCGGCCAAGAACATCCCACGAGCTGTGGTGGGGACTATCATCGGCGCTGCGACGCTGTCAATCTTGGCGACGTTTGCTCTAGTGGGCATGCAAAAGTACACGGAAATTGATGCGGAAGAGTCGTACGGAAATGCGTTTGGCAGTATAGGATTGGACTGGGCGGCCAGTTTTGTGGCTAGCGGTGAGGTTTTGACCATGCCGATCACCAGTTTTATTGGCTTTTGGCGCAGCCCAGGGTGCAGTACGCCATGGCGAAGGACGGGCTACTGCCCGCGGTGTTCGCACAGGTGGACGCTAACGGGAACTTGTTCCGTGGCACACTGTTGTGTGGGATTGGCATCACTGCACTTGCCGTTTTAGTGCCGTTCCAAGTACTGTGGAATTTCATCTCGCTGGGGATTTTAGTTGCGTTCAACCTGACCAACGCGTCGCTGTTACTTGTACGAGCACAATCCAATTCTCGCGACGAGGAAGCTAGTAAAACAGAGGAGGCGACCAATTCCAAGCGGTCGCAAGGCGTGTTCATTTCTTGGTATGTGGTGTCATCTTTCCTAGCGGCATATCATTGGCAAAAGGGAGTGATCTCAGTCGTCCCGGAGTCGCTTTTAAAGGACGGAAGTGTGTCGTTGTTTGACCGGTATATGCGAACGGTGGGGCCTTTTGTCGCAGCGTTCTTCACGGTGGTTGCTGTCGGTTTAATGTTCGCGTTAAGTGCAGCGGAGAAGGAGCAGGCTGCTTCTTCCGCTGCTGAAAAGAAGACGGTGCCCAAGCAGGACCCGTAGAAATCGTTTTATCATCGAAGAAGCAGGATGATAAAGAGAATGGCCAGCAAGCTCAATGTTTCCATCGAAAGCGATCTGTGGATCGGGACGATGGCGAGGCACACGTTGACGAAGATGATAGGGAACTCGAACTGGCAGGTAAATCGTCGGAAGCGACTTCTCGACTAGAAAATGGCCACTCGTCTGTGGATGGAGGCACTGTAGATAGCGAAAGTGATGTTGACAAGGACGACTCAACCAACAGCGACAACGACGACAATGCAGCCGAAGGAGACGAAACAACATTTCGAGCTCCGTTCGTCCCATTCTCGCCGTGTGTGGCGATTTTCTTCAATTGGTTTCTGTTTGCCCAAATGGATAGCATGAGCGTGCTCCTCGTTTTGCTGTGGCTGCTGCTCGCTGTGGCGGTTTACTTTGGATACAGTCGCCACCACAGTCTCGCTTTTCAGCAGACTCAATACCATCAACTTGCACAGCACTAGACGGGCTAGCAGATGGGGAGGTCATGCGGCGCGTATTTCTGATAGAAACTTCGGCTCGCTGCGCTTCCATCTTGCCATACCAACGATATGTGCGTGCAATATGTATGTATTCGGCGTTTGATGTTGCTTCGCGTTGTGTTTGAGCTGTGTTGTACCAGGATCCCGGTAGGCAGCATGAAGTCATTTTAGCTGAACAAGCCGGTGTACCTACGGTACATTGTTTACCCATGAATCGATCACCAAAGTACTACTCCATGCGTTCTCAATGAATCCTTCCAGGCCACTTTTATATCTGGCTCGACTGTTCAAAATGCTCAAGGTCGTGGGCCTCGTCCTCCGTGGTGTGCTATCTGACGATGTTCCTGGTGATGTAGCGTTCATTGTCTCGGATTTCCTCGTCGAAGACTTTGCAGTCGACCAGGCTTGTCAGCTGGGCTCAGTCGGATCCTCAGCTCTCCTTGAGTTCGTGTGGTCACGAGGTCTGCGGGGACTTCAAAGCAGCTCCTGGATGATAGCCAAGCTGGTTCATACCGAGCCTCACTATTAT
>JAAVTH010000517.1:0-49655 GCA_011947325.1 Phytophthora macrochlamydospora | reverse complement strand
CGCGACAATTCAGCTCTTCCTCTTCTAGAACCTCGCAGCCTCGCGAAATGTCGAAAGTCAGTTTATTAACCTAATAGAATCGTCGACGATAGCCAAATAGATAACTAGCTGATGGCCCAATGAAGATGTCTTTCGACTACATGTAATGATCGAGGTCGTCAAGGCTTTAAAGTCTACTTCAAGTCGAGGGAGCTTATACCATGCAGCGTCGATATTCCATTGAAATAATGTGAGCTTCGTTTGACAGTGTCAAATTCTTTACTTGGAACGCCTTGGGTTCGTAATGCAACAGTCTGAAAGGCAACAACATGCAACTGCTTCACTTCAGCAATCTCCTATCCTTCCGGTTCGTAGGTTCCTCCCATGAGCGCAGCGAACTCTCTCGGTCGGGCCTCCTGTAGAGCTGCGAGTGCTGCAAAGACGTCGGCTTGGGCCACTTGGCGCACGATTCGCCTCTTGGCGTCGAAATACAGGAGCAGACGAGCTGGGGTGGTGATGCTCAAGCCGATCAATTGGGACACCAGCATCGTCGCTCAGGACGTGTGGGAACATGGCCGAGATGATCTGTCGCGTGAACCGTCCCGTGAACTCGCCGACAGCTTCAACCAGACAGCCACCGGCCCCACCGGTGATTACGCGGACTTGAGCCGAGTCCTCGGTATCGCCTTCCTCGTCCTCCTCAATGAACGATAGCACTTGAGTGGTGGCGATAACGCACGTCCGGTGGTTAAAGTTGGGCGTGTCGATCTGCAGCGTGAACTCGTAGACACCACCGGGCGGTGGTGCCGACGAGCCGGACTGTTCCATGAACATACGCGAGAAGTTGCAGCCTTCCTCGGTCGAGTGCACGTTGCGGAGCTGGTCGGTCCTTCCAAAGAGAATGTCGTCGACGATGCTCAGCACGCCGCCTTCGATGCGTTGGCGGTTTAGTAGCAGACGAGTGATCTGCAGGTCGCGGCACTCCATCAGGTGCATGACTTGCTGACGGAGGTCGTTGACGTCCAACGTGAGATTGAACACCTGCGACTCGAAGTTCTGGAACTCGTGGCGACTGCGCTTCTGCTCGGCACTCATGCGGTACGCGCGCTTGCGTTCCTTGTCGGGGACGACGGCGAGGCGAGTGGTGGTTCGTGGCTTTTTCGACTTGGCGGGCGGTCTGGTAGGCCCGAGTTTGGGTCGCTTGGCTTTGCGAGTCGAAGCTGCATCCATGGAGACGGCGACATTTAGCCGGACGGCCTCCACAGGCCGAGCGTTTGGCGAGCTCTGCTCGTCGCTCGAGAGATTGAGCAGATCCGAGATGTTCATGTTGACTGTTGAAGGCGAATTCCGAAGTGAGCGAAGACGTCTCAGTTGATGAGGCCGGACTTGCGCTGTCCTCTGGGGTGTCGACAGGCGCGATTAGAGCAGCGCGTGGGTGCAGCGGTGGATTGCAACAAGAAGACCGCGTCAATCGCTGCCAATTTCATGACAGCCACGACCGACCGATGAGGTTGTAGATCAAGGGGACTCATGCCTCATGAGCACGCCGAAGGCACTCGGCGGAGCGGATTGAAGAGGAAACAGCGAGTCTCCACAGGATAAGACTAGTCCAGTTGGGACGGTGACGGTGAGTCGAAACCTGGCAAGGCGAGCCACCAACTCTTGTGCGTGTGAGAAGAATCCAAATCCGAATCCGCCCAGCAACTCGCAGCCTCCTCTTGCCATACATCCACCGAAGCTCGGCCACTCTTTCGTTGTCGACCTCTGCGTCTTCTTCGACGAATGGAATTAGTTCTGTAGCTGATATTGCCGACCAACTACTGCGACGACCACATTGCTCTACTTGTGCTCTCTGCGTAGGATCAACCGCAAAGAGGAAAGACCACAACGCTCGGCCACGGGGCACACAACTCGGCGGCGATTTTTGTTGGAGATACCCGAGCGATATCGATTGATCTAGCTGGTAAGCACCATTTTGAAGGACGGACGAGCGAAATGAGCTGGTTTCGATGGACCAGTTCATCGCTTAGAATTTTAAAAAATTGAATAAATAAACAATGCCTTTATTGATAAATTTTTAGCCAATCGATCATGGGCAAGAACAAGAACAAGAAGCGCTCGGGGGCTGCGTCTAGCACCAGTAACAAGAAGCTGAAGCAGGAGAAGCAAGAAGACGCTACTGAGACGGACGTGGAGATCGATTCGCTGGGTTTTAATGACGCCATGTCGGCCGGTTTGGCCTTTCAGCAGCTGGAAAGCTACGACGGAGCCTTGACAGCATTCAACCGAGCGGTGCAATGTGATCCGACGCACTTGGGGGCTATCACGCACTTGGCAGACGTTTACTGTGCCAACTCACAATTCGAGCACGGTTTGAAGTGGTACAAACAGGCCTCGGAGCTGTCGGACGGTCAACTAGATGCTTCAATTTGGTTCCGACTGGGGCTCAGTCACGCAGCCATGGGCCAGCAGAAGGAGGCGGTGATAATGTACGAAAAGCACTAGAAATCAGTGCCAAAGAAATTGAGAAAGATGAAGACGCAGAGGAGCTGATGCAGGCGTATGGGTGACTCTCGCAGCACTCGCTGAAACTTACGCAAATCAAGGAGATCTGGACGCTGTTGTGGCAGTTTTTGAAGACGCTACGAAGAGGTTCCCAAAGAAAGCGAATTTGCATTATAATTTGGCGAATATGCGTCGCGCGAGGAGCGGGGTAAAGGTAGTGATGATATGTTTGACAAGAAAGTGGCGAAATGTTTGGAGAAGGCGATCGAACTGAGTCCTGAAACGAGCGAGTTTGTTGTCGACTTGGTCGAGTACTTGGAGCACCATCAGAAGCAACCAGAGAAAGTAAAAGAGCTCAAGGAGAAGGCAAAACGCTTCAAGTTGATGAAGATCAAAATGAGAAGGAGCACAAGGAGGAGGAAAGCAGTGAAGAGGAAGCGGACGGAGAAAGCGACGACGATGAAGAAGACGCGGAGGAGGACGAATAGATCAGTTACAATACGAAGCGACTCGTTCGATTCATTTGATTATACTGTCGATTTACAGGTTGTCATCGTCGTCCACAGCTTCGTATGTGAGGCGACGCAGCGTCCAGCTGCGCTGGTTCGTGAGCACGTCCAAGACTGGCTTGCTCTTTTGAAAGCCTGCAACCAGTCGCTTGCCAGCTCGCTGATTGCAGCTTCTGATATCGTAGACTCATCCGACACGACTGCACGCGCCTTGGCTTCTTCACGCAGTTCCTTGAAACTCTTGGTCTTGTACAGCTGTGTCCATCGGTTTGCAACAGCTTTCAGGTCCAAGTCTTGCTGCAACGTTGGCGACAGCTTCACGCCAACATTGCTGCCTGTGATGTCCTCCACTAGCAGCCACGCAGCTTGGTAGTCCTCATCAGCACCATCGAAGCTGGAGAGTAAACTGCGCAAGTCACCACGAAGGACCGCGCCTCGATGGCTTCACGTGATCTCTGCGGTGCAAACTTCACGGCGATATCGCAGGCGCGCAGCGCATGTTGTGTTGCCGTAGCGTCGCGTTGAGATTTAACGACCTTCCTCACAAGCGTGGAGCACAGTTGCAGCCCCGTTTTCACATGTTCGGGCACCGGTTCTTGCAAAGTTTGTATCTGCTGCGTATCCAACACTTCTGGCTCAGCATTAACCTCATCAGTCGCATCCACAGCGTCATCGATAGCCGTCGGTCGCCACGCCACCATGGAAAACGCCCAAGATGACGTCGAATACACAAACGCTAATTGCACCAGAAACGCTACCAGAAGGACAGCTAGCACTACCTTGTACGGACTGGTCTTCTTCGGCGGAGCCTCCGTCTTGAACTTCCACTTCGTCTCTGGCAACAACGCCGTGTCAATCCCGCAGCCGAACCTCCGCCTAAAGGCTGCATCCTTCTTCCTGTAGCGCTTCTCCCACTGCAATTTATCTTCACTGCTGCCCCAGTATCTACTGTCGTCATCAGGTTCCCCTTCTCCCTCACTGTCGCTGCTGCCATCTCCCTCGTCCTCTTCGGCCTGCTCTTCTTCGTCTTCTGACAGTTTGTAGTCACTCTCCTCGTCCTCCTCCGACTCACCAAACTCCAAGCGTCGAAATGGCGTTAAAATGCTGCTCATGGGGCTTGCAATCTCCTCATTCTCGGTGAAAACCGTGTCGTTCTCGACCGGCTCCGTAATTTCCGAGTGTTGGGGCGACATGAACGACGTGTCGCTCTCGCTCTGCAGCTGCTTGGCCTCCAGCGTCTCGTGGATGATCCTCCTCCAGGCGTCTCCCTTGTTCGGCCTCGGTCGGCGTCTAATGCTGGAAGCTAAAGAGAGCATCACTGCGACGGAGCTGCACGTTTGAACGTTTCTTCTGACAAGCGTCGACACAGCAGTTTATCACGTATTATCGCGAACTTTATAGAGTATCAACCTATGCGACATGTTGATTGGTGTTCTGTGCCACACCACTGGCCACTGATGCGTCGGTTGGCTCATTTCAGGAATTCCTCGGACGGCGGCAAGAAGCGATTCGGGAGCGATGACACGCGGCAACCAGCGAGACACGGACCGTGCCGTACGTATCTTCGTCTTCTCCATCATCTCGTCTTTACTATCGACCTCTTTCTCGTCGGAATCGGCTGAAAACTCACGAAATCTTGCGCATATATTGTCGGTACTTATGACACAGCGCGCTCAGGCTCGTCAGGCTAAGCACACCAAGTCTGCCAGCGCCGGCAACCCTCTGGCCAAGAGGGAGGCTGACGCCAAGGCCCTCCAGGAGAAAATCGCCCGTAAGGCGGCCATGAAGGCGGAAGGTGGCGACGCCAACGCTAATGCCAACGGCAAGGGCAAAAAGGACAAGGGCAAGAAGAAATAGAAGGCCAAGAAGTTCTAGCACTCGGTACTGACGATGAAGGAGTTACTAGTCAGATGAATGACAGTGCCTGCAATATTAGAAGGACTTTGAGAGCTGCAGAGCGGCTCCAATAGTTTGGCGACGCTGTGAAGAAGACAGTAGGAAAGAGAGAATGAAGCGTATTTTACTCTAGCATGGCTCGGAAGTCGGCGAGGTTGATGCGGCCGTCGTGGTCGGCGTCAGCACACGAGATCAGTACGTTAAGATCGTCTTCAGTGAGCGCGCCGTAGCCCAGTCGCTCGAACACGTAGCGCAGCATTTCTCGCGAGATGAAGCCCGTCTCCTCTGGATCGTAGGCTTTGAAGGCCTCTGCAACGGGGTCAAAGTTCTTGACTTCATTTGGCAGCAGCAGCGCCTGCAGATACTCCTCGGTAAGCTCGGTCTCCTCACTCAGCAGCAGTCGAATGTCCTTGAGACTCATCGAATCGTAGAAGATGCCGAGGCGAGACCGCAAGTTGTCCAAAGTCACGCGGCCTTTCTTCTCCACATCCAGGAACTGGAACGCCGTGTGGATCTGCTCTGGTGTCACCAACACGCCTCCGAATTCCTACAGCAAGCAGCAAACAATTCTTCAATACACCCCCAGCAAGCAATATTGACCATCATAACACTTACATTTTGCGGCACTTCAAAGTTGTCAGATGCATCAGCTTTGACCACTCGATTCAGGGCGACTGTGCTCTTCCTACGCGCACTTCCAGGCGGCGAAGCTCCACTCGCTTGCATCTCGGCAGCTCAACTATTTATGCCAGAAAAACTTCCATGCCCCAAAATGCCCGTTTCCTATAGTTGATTTAACAGATTACAAAGCGCGTTATATAACGAGGACAAGCGATGGACCCGGCGACGTATGACGAAGATGCGTACCGCGCAGCGCTGCGGGCCAAAATGCAGGCCAGCGAGACGATCGTGTACCAGGCCGTGTTTGCTCCGCAGCAAGCGTCCGAGGGCCAGACGGTGCTCGTCGCCGCCACGAGCGTGGGGCTGCTGCACGTCTACTTACTCGGCGACGTCATGGTATTTAGCGCGTTGAGTTAACGGTTATATAACGCGTTGTGGTGATTTACACATGTCACATGTTTTCTCACACGTCGCAGAGACCCGAATATTGGGACCAAGTCGGCAACGGAGAGTAAGTGGGAGGCTTGGAATGCCTAGTAAGATCAATGCTCATGTATTGTGTTTGATATTCTACAGAGCGACGTCGTTTCCAGGCCCAAATCTTTCGTTCCAGGCGCATCCAACGCAGATTTATTCGCTGCGGTTTGCTGGAGACGACCAGAATCCACTCTTGATCAGGTACTTTCGCTGCATACGCAGTGATGTTGCTACTGCAACGTCTAACAAGATATTTTCTTATTGCTGATGACAGTGGAGGCGATCAGGACTTCCGCGTGTGGAAGTGGAAGGAGGTTTTAGCTGCTGCAAAAGATCCAACGAATTCGAGCAAGTTGACGCCTGTGTATGTTGCACATTTGAAGCGGCGCACGCTGGGCTTCCGTGGGGCGTTGCTACCGGCTAGCGAGGTCAACGATATTGCTGTCGGCAAGGGATCTGGTCACTTGTTCTTAGCTGGCGGTGACAGCATCGCTCACGAATGGGATCTCACGACGCAGCAGTTCACGCGGCAATTTACCGGCCACGACGACTATCTGCATGCCGTACGCCACCTGCAGCATTCGCAAGAGCTCGTCACTGGTTCAGAGGATGGTACACTCGGTATTTGGGATGTACGTCAAGCCAAGACGGTGGAATTCCTACGTCCACAGCCCGCAGCAGCTTCGCCTTCAACTCCGTCGCCGTCGCTATGGGTCGGTGCTGTAGCGCACGATGAGTCGGAGATGTGGCTCGCGTGTGGCGGTGGTAAGAAGCGACCGTCTCAAGGTCAACGTCAAGATCAAACGCCCGGCGGGTTCTTGGGCATGTGGCACTTGCCATCACGAGTTCCTGTGCATTATACCGAAACGACGTGTGATGTCCACGACGTCGTCTTCCATCACATGGAGCTGCTCAGTGTGGGCAACGATGCGAGTCTCAAAAGTGGAATCGTAGCTCGGGGCAGCTACTGGCTGCGGCCCGTTCGACGCTGCCGTCGTGTCATTTTTGCGTGGTAGACAGCGCTACGGATGTGATTGCCGTGGGCGGTGCAGCTCCTGCTATTGACATCTACACGATGCCTGGCGTCGTCAGCTTTTCGCTGGTTGTCGACAACGAGTCGAGTTCTCGCGCTCTGCAGTAGACCGAACAATTCTAAACGTCCATTATGTCGTCTCTATTCTATTGGAGATGTCATTCCCACGTCAAACTTCTTGATGCCTCGCTTGAGCAGCTCATTCGTAGTGAACATGATGGCTATCGACGGCACCACCTTGATGAAGTTCGGGATAAGTCCCTTGTACAAGCCACGGACGCCTTCTTCACGCACGATTGTACGCAGTCCGCCCAGTGTGCTTGTGTATTCCGTCGCGTTTCCTCGCATGGCACTCAGTTGGAAGCGCCGGCGAAGAATGTCCATCGGGTATGCCGCAGTCTGACCACACGCGCCAGCAACAGCTCCGCAAGCTAGCAAATACATTGCGTTGGGGTCGCCATGGTCATTCCGCGGCACCGTCGCCCGCAGGGTCTCAAACACCGTGAAATTCAGCCCCACGTAAGGAGCAATGCCCCAAATCGTAGGTAGCATCCCTCTGTAGACGCCGCGCACACCTTCCGTCTTGACCACCGTCGTCAGCACATTCAAAATGCCGGTGTGAGCGGTGTTGGCCAGCCCTCCTTGCACGGTCAGCCATGCACGAGCGGCATCCAAAGGATATGTGCAGCAGACTGAGACTACGCCAGCAATTGCACCACCGAGAAGCTTTTGCAGTGAGCTCAGCGACTCTGCACCATCGGAAATCAGCAGCGGCTTGAGCTTCTCGAACGCAGCGAATTGGATGGCCACGTAGGGGAAGACACGGACACAGTTGGCGCCGTTGCCTTTGAAATACCCCTTCAAGCCTTCCTCCGCGTGAATCTGCCGCAACGATTGACCGATGGTGCGGTACTTGGCAGGAGAACCAGAGGCCTCTGCCCCGCCCTTCTTGATGTAGTCCTGCACCTGCAACAGGATCTTTAGCCGCTCAAGTGGGGCCACTGTCGTACGCGAAGCACAACCAGCGACTGCACAGCAAAACCAACATGAAACGTTAGCAGCGGGTATTAAATCGAGGGCGCCATTCAGAGGACACGCACTGCCGCCGCAGACCAAGTTCTGCAGGTCCTTCTTGTCCATCGTTGTGGAGATTTGGGAAGTGCTGACACCGTCCTCATAACGGGCGGACGAGAGCACGCTTGGGCATAGACGTGCAACTTCAGTTTCGACGGTCAAGTCTCCACTTGGCACTCATCTGGCTGCGTCCTCTGCCGGTACCTGCTGCAGTTCCCCCAAGTCACCTTTTGTCGCATCCAGTTCCAGCAACAACACCTGCGTCTGCATCCAGCAACTAGTCCATTTCTCGTCACACTGTCCTCCCTAGACTAACGTCCATCTAGTACTTGCTCTTGAGCGCAAAGAGGAAGCCCACGGCGAACGCCGCGACCACCGTGCCAATGGAGTACACCTGGCACTTGGCCGGCACGGGGCAGCCGTGGTACACGGACGCGTAGCCGCAGGCCGGACGCACCGGGATGCTGCCTTGCAGCTTCTGCTTCAGGTCCTTGACCGCCTTGCCGGGCTGTGCGACCTTGTGGCCGCACTCGATGAGCGCGCCTTCGATCGCCTCCACCGTCTTGAGAATGTGGTCCAGACGGCGCGTGCTGGGGCCCATGTGGCCGATGCGGAAGTACTCGGTCTTGATCTGCTTGTGCAGGCCCCCGGCAAGCGACACACCGCGCTTCACAACCTTCGGCAGGAAGTCGGCGGCGCCAACTCCGGCAGGGTAGCGCACGCAGGTCAGCGTGTTGGCGCCACAGTCATCTGCCGTCACCAGTCCGCAGCCTAGGGACGTCATGGCCACCTTGACAGCGTCGCCAATCAGCTGGTGCTCCTTGAAGCGCTGCTCCATGCCGCCGTTTTCCAGCAGAATGTCCAGCGCCTCGTTCAACGCGAACAAGTGGTTGACCGACGGCGTGGCGAAGTAGCTGGGCTGGCGAGCCTCGTAGTTCTTCATGATCGGCAGCCAGTTGCGCCAGTCCACGTAGTACTTGACCGTGCTCGTGTTCTTCTCAAAGAGCTGCAGCGCTCTGGGGCGGATGACCATCAGACTGAGACCAGCAGGGACAGCAATGCACTTTTGCGAGCCGGTGAGCACTACGTCTAGATCCCACTGCTTCATGCGAGTCTCCTCACCGCCAGTGGCGCAGACTCCGTCCACGACGATGACGGCGTCCGGCTGGAGACGACGGATCGCAGCGGCGAACTCCTTGACGTGAGCGCGGACGCCCGTGGAAGTGTCCACGTGGGTGATGGTGACCAGCTTGAAGGCGGTCTTGCTCTGGAGGACCTTCTCCAGCTCAGCCACGGACGGTTGCGACCCCACCTAGCAACAACAAAGGATAAGAAGCCTAGCGCAAGAAAAGGTAAAGCGTTGGGCCCTACCTTGCCACGGAGGTGGGTCGTCTTGGCGCCGTAGCGCTCGAGACAGTCGGCCAGGTTGTCTCCAAAGTAGCCTAGCCACATAAAGACGGTCAGAAGACTCTCACGCACACTATTCCTAAAGGTCTAGAGGCCCACCGTTGTTGACGATGAGCACGTCATCGCCCTTGTTGACGAGGTTGGCCCCACCATGTCCCAGCCCAAGGTGCCGGAGCCCGCCACCACCAGCGGCTGGCCGTCGGGCGCCAGGAAGACCTTGCGCATCTTCTCCAGGCACTGGCCGAACACCTCGATGACGCTCTTGTCCACGTGGGAGATGCCCTCCATGGCGAAGGGCTTGAGCACGCGCGGCTCGAACTCGATGGGGCCTGGGTTCATACACAGCACCTGCTTGGTCATGGCTGAGAGGCTACAAAGGGAGGGGTTAGACGATAAAGAGAGAGTGACAGGACACACTCTGTACCTTGGAGCTTCCTTACTTGCGTCTACGCTGTCGATTCTGAAAGTGCTTCAAGTCCTGCAAGATCGAAATGAAATGACTGTGCCATATCCACACAAATAATGGCACGGTCGACTTTTGTTTACTACAGTAAGTTTTACTCAACCGTTCTGCCCGTAAAAGTGAAGATGCTGGCTCTTCAACTCGCGCTGTGGCGGAAGCCGCTGCATCTCTCGGTGTCTTCGTCACCAGAGCCGGCCACCGAGATCGCTCGCTCGCTGGGGCTCTTCGACCTGCTGATGATCGGCATCGGCGGCACGGTGGGGTCCGGCGTCTTCGCCACGGCGGGGCTCATCGCCAGTGTGTACGCCGGCCCGGCGGCCACTCTGTCCTGGCTGGTGGCCGGCGTCGGCTGCATCCTGAGCGGCCTATCCTTCATGGAGTTGGCGTGCCTCATCCCCTCGGCCGGCAGCACGTACGCCTACGCCTACCACGCGCTGGGCGAACTGCCGGCCTTGATCGCAGGCTTCCTCCTAACGTTAGAGTACGGCGTGTCCAGCGCCGGTGGAGCTAGGGCCTGGAGTGACAAGTTTACTCAATGGCTAGAAACACAATTCGGCGTGACAGGGCCTGTGTGGATGAAGTCCGAGGAGTCCGGCATCGACCTGTACGCCGGCCTGCTCATTGCCGGCAGCACGGCCATCATTCTGTGCGGCATGCAGGCCGGCAAAACGGTAGTCAATGTGGTCACCATGACGAAAATTACCGTCGTGCTTTTCATTATTGTGGTGGGGTTGGCGAACTTTAATGTGGACAAAGCTACGCCTTTTGTGCCGGCTCAAACGTTGGTAGAAGTGGATGGAGAGCAGCAACTGAGTTTCGGCTGGCCGGGGGTTCTAGCGGGGGCAAGTGCGAGTTTCTACGGCTATATTGGCTACGATGAAGTGTGTTGTTTAGCAGGTGAAGCGAAGAACCCGGCCAAGAACATCCCACGAGCTGTGGTGGGGACGATCGTCGGCGCTGCGACGCTGTCAATCTTGGCGACGTTTGCTCTAGTGGGCATGCAAAAGTACACGGAAATTGATGCGGAAGAGTCGTACGGAAATGCGTTTGGCAGTATAGGATTGGACTGGGCGGCCAGTTTTGTGGCTAGCGGTGAGGTTTTGACCATGCCGATCACCAGTTTTATTGGCTTTTGGCACAGCCCAGGGTGCAGTACGCCATGGCGAAGGACGGGCTACTGCCCGCGGTGTTCGCAGAGGTGGACGCTAACGGGAACTTGTTCCGTGGCACACTGTTGTGTGGGATTGGCATCACAGCACTTGCCATTTTAGTGCCGTTCCAAGTACTGTGGAATTTCATCTCGCTGGGGATTTTAGTTGCGTTCAACCTGACCAACGCGTCGCTGTTACTTGTACGAGCACAATCCAATTCTCGCGACGAGGAAGCTAGTAAAACAGAGGAGGCGACCAATTCCAAGCGGTCGCAAGGCGTGTTCATTTCTTGGTATGTGGTGTCATCTTTCCTAGCGGCATATCATTGGCAAAAGGGAGTGATCTCAGTCGTCCCGGAGTCGCTTTTAAAGGACGGAAGTGTGTCGTTGTTTGACCGGTATATGCGAACGGTGGGGCCTTTTGTCGCAGCGTTCTTCACGGTAGTTGCTGTCGGTTTAATGTTCGCGTTAAGTGCAGCGGAGAAGGAGCAGGCTGCTTCTTCCGCTGCTGAAAAGAAGACGGGTGCCCAAGCAGGACCCGTAGAAATCGTTTTATCATCGAAGAAGCAGGATGATAAAGAGAATGGCCAGCAAACTCAATGTTTCCATCGAAAGCGATCTGCGGATCGGGACGATGGCGAGGCACACGTTGACGAAGATGATAGGGAACTCGAACTGGCAGGTAAATCGTCGGAAGCGACTTCTCGACTAGAAAATGGCCACTCGTCTGTGGATGGAGGCACTGTAGATAGCGAAAGTGATGTTGACAAGGACGACTCAACCAACAGCGACAACGACGACAATGCAGCCGAAGGAGACGAAACAACATTTCGAGCTCCGTTCGTCCCATTCTCGCCGTGTGTGGCGATTTTCTTCAATTGGTTTCTGTTTGCCCAAATGGATAGCATGAGCGTGCTCCTCGTTTTGCTGTGGCTGCTGCTCGCTGTGGCGGTTTACTTTGGATACAGTCGCCACCACAGTCTCGCTTTTCAGCAGACTCAATACCATCAACTTGCACAGCACTAGACGGGCTAGCAGATGGGGAGGTCATGCGGCGCGTATTTCTGATAGAAACTTCGGCTCGCTGCGCTTCCATCTTGCCATACCAACGATATGTGCGTGCAATATGTATGTATTCGGCGTTTGATGTTGCTTCGCGTTGTGTTTGAGCTGTGCTGTACCAGGATCCCGGTAGGCAGCATGAAGTCATTTTAGCTGAACAAGCCGGTGTACCTACGGTACATTGTTTACCCATGAATCGATCACCAAAGTACTACTCCATGCGTTCTCAATGAATCCTTCCAGGCCACTTTTATATCTGGCTCGACTGTTCAAAATGCTCAAGGTCGTGGGCCTCGTCCTCCGTGGTGTGCTATCTGACGATGTTCCTGGTGATGTAGCGTTCATTGTCTCGGATTTCCTCGTCGAAGACTTTGCAGTCGACCAGGCTTGTCAGCTGGGCTCAGTCGGATCCTCAGCTCTCCTTGAGTTCGTGTGGTCACGAGGTCTGCGGGGACTTCAAAGCAGCTCCTGGATGATAGCCAAGCTGGTTCATACCGAGCCTCACTATTATCACTGGGCGTTTTCTCGAGCACTAGTACAAGCTGTAAAACGTGGTGACTTGATCATTGTTGAATGGCTGTTAGATCATTTTCCAGGATGTCGAGTCACGAAAGATGTGGGAATCGAAGCTGCGAGATGTGGTCAATTGTGGCTACTACAATTTCTAGAGAATGACGATCGTCATGGAGGAATGGAGTGGATTAGTTCCTGTGTACAGGAAGCTGCAAAAGCTGGTCATTGGGAATTGGTACGCTGGCTGGACGAGCGTGTAAGTTCCCCTGAAACGCGACATGCCGATGATCGAACGTTATGTTTTGCCATCGAACAGAACGATTTTGAGCAAGTCAAATGGGCCGTGTCGATGGGGTTTGCTGGGTCCCAATCCTTTGGTCACGATGACTCGGTAATTGAATGGACAACACGACGTCAAATTTGGTGTTATCTACTGGGAAGTGGAAGGTATGAATTCCTGAAAGCTGCAGTTGGAGAGGCCATCAAGATGGGAGACATCGCCTCTGTGCTCTGGCTGCTGCAGTTTATTGACGACAGCGATGCGCAAGGCGTCCTACAAGCTTTGAATGACATGCTGGCATATGCTAGCGAGTGTGGACAGCTAGCTATTGTTCAGTGGCTACTTGATGCTAATCATCTACTTCCTCATGGTCCGTCAGATGCCATGTTCGCAGCAGCAAGAGGTGGCAGTCTCAATGTGGTTCGTTGGCTTTACGATCGCTACGGGGCGATTCAACTATCGATCTCTTTCGAGGAAGGGAAAGCGGGAATGAGCTCGGGTGCATCATTCCTGGAACTGCATTTGACGTCGCAGCATGCAACGGACGCCTCAAAGTGCTTCAATTCCTTCATCGAATTGATCTTTCATACCAAAATGGTAGCGTAGATAACAACACCAACAAGGGTTCTGTGGTATGTACCGCAGCTGCGATGGATGGTGCCGCGTTGGCTGGTCACGTTGACGTAGTGAAGTGGCTGCATTTCAACCGGTCCGAGGGATGCACAACACTGGCGATGGACACCGTAGCAGGAACGTACGTGTATCTCAATCCAGGATTTCACAAGCGCAAGTTGAGATTTAGTGAACGTCTGGAATTTCTGCAGTGGTTGCATGTAAACCGGTCGGAAGGCTGCACATTTTCAGCAATGAACGCCGCTGCACGAAAGGGAGATTTCAATACGTTGCAGTGGCTTTATGAAAACACGGACAGTGGCTGTACGTTCCGAGCTGTGGATGAAGCTGCTCGACTTGGGCGGCTAGATATTTTGATGTGGCTACGAGGACACTGCGATGCGGAGTGTACAAGTCACGCCTTCAACAACGCGGCATCACTAGGTCATTTGGAAACGCTGAAGTGGTTGCACTCAAACTACCCTCAAGTTAGTATGACCCATGCGTTGGGCGGGACCATTAGAGGTTCGTGCCACAAGCAACGGCAGTTGCGAACGATCAAGTGGTTGCTCGGTCACACTCCAAAAGGCGAAAGTCTGCGAACGATCCGCAACGCCATCTTCTACAACGAGTTCGAGATCGCGCTGTTCCTTCATTCTCAGAGTCCTGTGTACAGTAACCATGAAGTGGCGCATATCATGCGGAACTTTGATCACCAGCTACCTCACCTGCCCGATACAAAGGACATTCGTTCTTGGGTAAGCGAGCAGTACCCACTACACGCAGCAGCAGATGCCGCCTAGAGCTCCCTGTTGACCTCGGGTCATCTGGCAGGAAAGCTTCAGTGGTCCTGATACGTTCTTGGATACACCAGATTTCTTCCTTCATGGGTTGACGTGCCATTCGCGAATTCGACGCTTCATTCCAAGATCTCAGCAATGCTCGCGGTGGTCAAGTTAGTCTTGAAGGCCAAGTTTCCAACCAACGTTCCTGTGGATACGGATGCTATGATATCAGACTTCCTCGTCGTTGACATGGGCCTTGACCAAGCCTGCACTTTGAATCCTGTCGGGTCTTCGGTCCTCCTTGATTTCATCTGGGCTCGAGGTCTACGAAACCGGAATCTTTTTTCGGGTAGCCGAGTGGTCTGGTCTCGGATCAGGTCACACACCAGGAACGCGATTTCGGCCGTTCAAGTGCAGCATCTCACGCAAAATGCACCACACCTTGCATGGAATCACCGTGTCGGATTCAAATCCAGGGCATGGTCATCTCCGGAAGCGCACAAACCATTCATTTTGGCTTGAACGTATCTTAGGACTCGTTTGATTCTCTCCCCACCACATTCTTCAAAGGGGATGTAAGTTTTGCGTTGAAGACGCGCCGCAAACTTGACAGAAATCCTCAAAGCAAACGAAATCATGGACTAGTCATAGTCCACGATTTACAGATGCAAGACAGCCTGACCCGAATCGAGACCAGACCCCTCGGTGACCCGATATAAAGTACCACAAAGCACGTTATGGTCGGTGGCAAAACTGGTTCACATCGAACCTTACTGCCGCCAAGTTGCGTTCTCATTCGCGTTGGCGCGAGCTGTGCGGTAAGACGATATTAGCATGGTGCAGTGGTTACTGGTTCATCTTCTTGCATATCAAATTTCCGGTCACGTTGTGAACGAAGCTGCTCGTGGTGGTCATTTGTGGATGTTGGAACTACTTAAAGGCGATCTCACGGAGGTATTGCTTGGAATAGAGGTTCTGTTCAAAGAGTTGCAGTAGTAGGGCACTGGGACCTAGTGTGGTGGTTGCAGCAAGCCCCATTTGATACAATAACGTGCATTTTGAAGGCAAACGTGATGCTGCGAAATTTGGAGATCTCGCCTTCATCGAGCGGATGGCATCCGAAACTTACACTTTCAACGCCATTCTCGTGTCGACGGGGTGCTAGTGAGTATGTCCAGCTTGCAGTTGCAAAATGGGCGATCAAGCATTTTCAAGATGGCTGGTGGTCTTGTTGTCTGCCTGGCATGATGAATTTCGCAGACAAGAGCGGTAGACTCGAAGTAATCCATTGGTTGTTCGACAACTTCGGCAACCACACACACGTCAATATGTTTGCTGAGAGATTGGCCGATCCGAGTGACTCGTGGCTAAAGTTTTATCCACACACACTGGCATCGACGATGCAGCTTGCAACGAACATCTCACATTCTCAAGTTGTTTAGGGCGTTTCTCAAGCTCACAAGGATCGAATCCTGTGTACTACACTAGCAATGGATGGCGTAGCAGCTCGTGGCTATTACGAAGTGGTCAAGTGGTACACTCGAGTCGAACCGTAGGATGCACAGCACTCGCCATGCACACCGCGGCAGGCTCATTTCCCTTAGATTGTAACCGCAATGTGCGGGAGGTAACTCGAAAGAGCCATTGGAATTCATGCAGTGGTTGCATGCTAATCGTTCCGAAGGTTACACTGCGGATAGCGCTGCGGCAGCCGGCGCCTTGACAATGTTGCAATGGCTGTATTCTATTACGTCGATACGGGGAGTTTTCTCAAGCACTTGTAGAAGCTGTAAAGCATGGCGACTTGACCATAGTGGAGTGGCTATTACATCATTTTCCTGGGTATCGGGTCACTTAAGATGTGGGAACGTAAGCTGCGAGATGTGGTCAACTGTGGCTATTACAGTTCCCAGAGGGTGACGATCGTCATGGAGGAATAGCTGCTGTGTGCATGAAGCTGCAACCGCTGGTCATTGGGAATTGGTACGGTGGCTGGACTACCGCGTAAGTTCGCCCGAATCTCGATACTGCGATAAATTTATGCCATCGAACAGAACGACGCTGAGCAGATCAAGTGGGCCATGTCAATAGGTTTTGCCGGAACACAAATCTTGTGTGGCGTCTGTAGATGAATGGCCAATACGACGTCAGATTTGGTGTTATCTGCTGGAAACCGAAAGAGTTAAATTCGCAAAGGAGCTACACAGGCGGGTGCTATCGAGTTTCTTCAGAGGACGATGTCGTATGTTGGTAACAGTTATCACGGTGTCCGAGCTCTGCAGCGTGCGTTAAAGGACATTGTAGACTATGCTAGCGAATACGGCGAGTTATCGATCGTGCAATTACTACTTGTTCTGCGCCCCGTGCTGCCGATTGCCCGTCGGATGCGACGTTCGCGGCTGCAATCGGTGGCCTTTTCAATGTGACGCGTTGGCTTACGATACTCGCAGAGATGATCCCAATACCGATCTCTACGGAGGAAGACAAAGCGAAAGTCAACTTGGACACATCGTTCCTGGCACTGCGTTTGATGTCGCCGCATGCAACGGCCGACTTGAAGTGCTGCCCTTCCTTCATCGTGTTGCTATTTCATACCGATCGGGTAGTGGCATGTGCGGATATTGCAAGGGCAGCACTCAACGGTCACATCGAAGTAGTGAAATGGTTGCTTGTTAACCACCCCGAAGGCTGTGCGACACAAGCCATGGACACTGCGGCGGGGATCGACATTTTTATCTATCCAGGATTCCACAAACGCGAGCTGACTCTAGTGGACGCTTAGAATTCTTGCAGTGGTTGCACAAGAACCGATCGGAAGGATGCACATTGGCGATGAACACTGCAGTAGGCCAGGGGGATTTTGATATGCTGCTATCGCTCCACGAAAACATGGCAATTCATGGTTGCCTCTATGGACGCGTGGTCTGCTGGCCATGATGAAGTGGCGACGTGAGAAGTGTTGAGTACTATTGGGCGGCCCCAAGATATTTCGAACATTGCATCTGGCTTCGATGATGATGCGAGTGCTTCCACGAAAGCCACATTTTCCTTCGCGCCACCAGGTCATTGTCGAATTCGCCTTCTTCTCGACAATGCTGGAGCTAACTGCTGTGCAGCTCGTGCTGCGGTACAAGTTAAAGAAAGGTGTCTTCCCGTCCGACGTGGCCTCTCTACTGGCAGACTTCATCGTCGACGACATGCCGTTGAGTCGAGCTTGTGAGCTGACCAACATCGTGGGGTCGTTTGACCTCGTCAAGTTCATCTGGAAACGAGGTCTACAAAACCTCGGTAGCTGTGACTGGACAGTGGGGAACTCGTCCACAGTGAACCGCACTACTACCGCTGGGAATACTCTCAAGCTCTGATCCAAGCGGTTAAGAGAGGAGATCTAAGCATGACCTCGTGGTTGTGCGACCACTTTAAAGGCTGTCGGGTGACCAAGGAAGTGGTCAACGAAGCTGCTCGAGGGGTTATCTCGGAGCGCTCCAAATGCTGGCCGAAGACGCTGGCAATGCTGGCGTGGTGTGGACGAGCGAGAGTGTCCAAAAAGCAGCTGAAGCAGGTCGATGGGATGTAGCGCGGTGGCTCGACTGCCGGGCCAATACAGCGAACACAAGGCAGGAGGATACCGGCACCTTGTACTACGCCGTTCAGCAGAACAACTTGGAGCAAGTCAAGTGGGCACTGGCCATGGGATTTTCATGTGATGAGGTTTCCCTCCCTGAAGTCTCGACCATCGCAGAATGGCAGAAGACTGCGGAGATTGTGCGTTATTTCTTCAGTCAAGGACACGAAGAATGCGTGTGGGGGCGATGCGAGCAGCCGCTCAGATAGGAGACCTGGCGTTCGTGAAATGGATCGCTCCTTACAATTTGAACGGCGATGACGTGTTCGGAGGAACGCGTCGTTCGTTCATTGTCACTCTGGAAAACGCGAGCGAGCACAGTCGTCTGGCAGTGGTTCAGTGGCTGCTCACTTCGATGAACGATCTACTACTCCCTGATGGCCCAGCAGTTGCCATTCTAGCTGCAGCGAAGGGTGGAGCTCTTGAAGTAGTCCAATGGCTGTACAACCGATACAGTGGAGATCCCATCTACCATCTCTTCCGAGACGAATACACGGGCATGAGCTGGTATTCGTCCAAAGAAAACTTACAACCTGTGAGCGCTATGGACCTCGCAGCTAGCAACGGACATTTAAATGTGCTCCAGTTCCTGCACCGTGTCGAGCGCAATAAGAACAAGAAGAACCCCATGGAGAAGCTTCGAGGACTTTTGCCCACTACTGCTGCCATGGATGGCGCCGCTGCTGCTGGACATTACGACGTGGCCAAGTGGTTGCACACCAACCGGTTGGAAGGATGTACCACCAACGCTATGGACAAAGTTGTCGAAGGAAATCTGTTCATTCAGCCGGGGAAGTACCGACGCGATGTATTTTCCGAGGATCGTCTTGAGTTCCTGCAATGGTTGCTGACGCATCGCTCGGAGGGCTACTCTTCAGCTGCATTTGACAACGCTGCGGCCAACGGAGACTTGAAGATGTTGCAGTGGCTGCAAGCCAACACAACTGTCCAGCCAACTACGAAAGCGATGGACGAAGCTGCTCGCCTCAACCGACTCGACATCCTGCAGTGGCTTCATGAGAATTACTCGGTGGGTTGTTCGTACACTGCCATGAACGTTGCGGCTTCGTTCGGTCACTTGGAAGCGCTCCAGTGGCTGCACGCTAACTACCCGAAGATGGGATGGCCAGGTTTGATCACAGCTGCTTCAGGAAGTCCGAGCAACTTGATGAATGTCATCTCTTTGACGTCTTCGGGATCGCAAGGATCAAACAATCACCACCGACACTTGCGAGTGATCGAGTGGCTGATTGCCAACCGCCCAGAGCGCAACCTGATGCCAGCGATCCGTCGAGCCGTCAGTGCCAGACAGTTTGAGGTGGCGCTGTTTTTGTATTCAAACCTGCCGGTGGACGGCGAGTTTGATGCGGTAGGGATCATCAACCAGCTTGACTATGAATCGGACGACGCTCCGGACAGCAAGGACATTCGAGCGTGGGCGAAAGACACTTTCGAGGAGTAAGAAGTCGAAGTTCGTTAGCAGCTGCAAGAAGCAGGTCGCGAATTACGAAGAAAGATAATAGCATAGTTAAGTACCTGCCTATTGGAATACACAGGATTTCCATCAGTAATGCTCAAGGTCGTGGAGTTCGTGCTCTATCAGTTGATGCTGGAGACGACATCAGCCTCATTATATCTAGCTTCCTAATCGAAGGCACATCGCTGGAGCAGGCCTACAAGTGGAGTCCAGGGAGTTCGTTTGGTCTGTTGGATCTCATCTGGTCAAGAGGGATACAACAAGTCGAGAGGCGTCGCTGGTTGTCTCTGACGTCGGTACATACGGAGCGTCCTTACTACCGGTGGACGTTCTCAGTTGCTGCTGGTTGAAGCCGTTAAGCGATCGGATCTCGGGATGGAGCAGTGAGTCTTGAGCCATTTCACAGACTGTCCCGTCGCCAAAGAGGTTGTCAATAAAGCTGCCGACTACGGACATCTCTGGGTGCTGGAACTACAGGAAAGAAATAAAAGTCATGGCAGCATTGAGTGGGGAGACTCAGTCAAACTTGCAGCCGCAAATGGTCATTGGAAACTGGTGAGATGGCTCGACGAGCGAGCAAATACACCGGAAACTCGAAGTAGCGACTGCGAGACGTTGGGCTATGCAATCCAGTAGTGCAGCTTCGAACGACTTCAATGGGGCTTAGCTAGAGGATTCGGCGTTCGCTATCCGCTAGATCGTACCAGTCGACAGGAGGTCATTTTCGACTGGCAAGGGCGTATTCGAATGGCGCGGTATTTACTAGAGTTGGGATTCCACGAATGTGCTGGGTCTGTGTTGGTAGAAGCGGCCATGGTTGGAGATCTAGACACCATGCAGTGGCTCGTGATCGATCACACTTTTGATGTTGATATTTGGGCGGACGCTTTGGATCGAGCAAGCGAGTATGGACGACTTCCGGTGGTTCAATTGGGTTATAAGATATATGGAAGAGCAGAGTGTTCCCTACGATCTGGCTGAGGTGATGTTTGTAGCTGCGGGGGGCTTGGAAGTGGTGCAGTGGTTGCATGAAGAGTATGGTCGTGACCCGGAAACGGACCTCTTTCGCGCTAAAGAAGAAGAAGATGTCGGCCCAGAGCTGCAAGTTCGAACTCCGATGGATAATGCGGCCTGTAATGGCCACCTGGACGTGATTTAATTCTTGCATCGTATAGACGTTGCTCAACAAGGAAACCATCGACCAATGTGCACTACCGCAGCAATGAACGGAGCGGCATCGTTTGGGCTTTTAGGTGTTGTGAAATGGTTGCACGAGAACCACACCGAAGGCTGCACGACGTTCGCTATGGACAATGCAGCAGGTGAAAGTCCCTACTACGAGTTCGAAGAAAGTTATAGATGATGCTGCGCGGATAGGCCGACTGGACATTATCATGTGGCTGCATGAGTACCGCTCTGAGGGCTGTTCGAGTGAAGTGATGCAGAATGCGGCATCGCAGGGCCACCTTGACGTGATGAAGTGGCTGCATACCAACCGACCGGAACTTGAAGAGGACAGAACTCTGCAGCGTGGAGTATTTGGTTTAACGGATCCAGAAGACCACTACCAAGACCTTCAAGTGATCAAGTGGCTTGTGAATAACCGACCAGGGTACGATGTGGTGGAACTGATGGGCTGGGCGCTTAGAGCAGGGTCGTTTGAGGCGGCACTCTTTCTTAACAAGCAGTATCCCCACACTTTCAGAAATCAAGAAGCACTGAGTATTGTTGCCGACCTAGATCAAGTCGTACGAGATGGCCCGAAAGCTCACTACAGCACGGTAATCAATTACAAGGAAATCCGCAGGTGGCTTATGATTGCAAGGAATGCAGCGCGTGGGTTGAAGACACGTTGGGAGGACCAATAGCCCAAGACTAGTCATCCGCCTCAATGGTATCGTTTGATCTCGTTTGGCTTTACACCAAAGCAATTTGCTCTGCTTCACAACATTTTTGTTATAGAGGAGTTGCCGTGAACACTAGAAAATGGAACTCGCCTCGTTGTTCTGTTGTCGAGTCAGACCTCATTCCAGATTTTTCTTGCTGAAGAGGAGGACCATGCTCAGGGTAGTGGAGTTCGTACTGCGTTCCAAGCTGTCGGTGGATGCTGGAGACGATGTCAACCTCATCATATCAAGCTTCCTCATCGAGGACATGACGTTGGAGCAAGCCTACAAGTGGAGCCCAGCGACTTGGTTCGGTCTGGTGGATTTCGTCTGGACGAGAGGACTACGAGAAGTCAAGAGCAGTCGCTGGACCTTGGCCAAGCTGGTGCACACGGAGCCCCACTACTATCGTTGGGAGTTCTCAGTGCTGCTGGTCGCAGCCGTCAAGCGATCGGATCTGGGGATGGTGCAATGGGCCTTAACTCACTTCTCGGGCTGCCCCGTCAACAGTAATGTCGTCTACCAGGCTGCTGAGCGCGGACATCTATGGCTGTTGGAATTGCTGGAGAAGGATACACGTCATTGTGGAATTGAATGGAGAGTCTCTGCACTCAAACGAGCAGCACGATTTAGACATTGGCGAATTGTGCGATGGCTCGATGAACGTGTAAACACACCTGCATCGAGACAAACGGATTATAAGGTTTTGGCTGCTGCAATCCAGCAGAGCGACTTCGATCAAGTCAAGTGGGCAGCATCCAGGGGATTCGGCTTTCGCTACCCTTTCAATCATAGTTTTTGTAAGATCGACGTGTCTGTCTGGCAAGAACACGTCCGGATCGTGCGGTATTTGTTGAAATTGGGGCTCCGCGAATGTGCTGGACATGTTTTGCTAGACGCAGCTATGGTGGGAGATCTGGATTTCATGCAGTGGCTTTCCAGTCGGTACACTTTTGACAACGCCACTTGGACGAGAGTTTTGGGACGTGCGAGCGAGTATGGTCGGCTTCCCGTGCTTCATTGGGCGCTCCTTTGCATGGATCAGCTACACTTTTACTACGATCTATCCGACGTCATGTTCCGTGCTGCCAAAGGGGAAGTCTGGGAGTGATTCAGTGGCTCTGGCAAGTATGTGGTCACAACTTACAAAGCAATCTTTTCCGCCCGAAAGAAAAAGAAAACATTGAAAAGATACAGGTATGCACTGCGATGGATGCTGCAGCCTGCAATGGCCACTTGGACGTGCTTCAATTCCTTCACGGGATCGATCTTGCGCTACGGGACAGGTGGAAACGAAGTGGTGAAGACAATCTCGAGAACTATGTAGGCCCGACATGCACTTCGGCTGCAATGGATGGCGCGGCTGCCTCTGGTTTTATCAGTACTGTGAAATGGCTGCACTCAAATCGCTCCGAAGGCTGCACAACGTATGCAATGGACTACGCTGCCGGTGGAGATACAGAGTACGACTTAATCGGAAGCAATCTATCCACAGCAGATCGGTTGGCTGTTCTTCGATGGCTCCATGCCAATCGATCGGAAGGCTGCACGACAAAAGCGATGCATTTTGCTGCAGCCAACGGCGACCTGAGGATACTACAATGGCAACATGCCAATACTACTGCAGGTTGCACAACAAAAGCAATGGACAACGCTGCACGATGTGGCCATCTTGGCATTCTCGAATGGCTCCATGAGAATCGTTCTGAAGGCTGTACGAGCGAAACAATGGAAGTAGCAGTGTCACATGGACACCTAGACATGATGAAGTGGCTTCATATTCATCGGCCGGAAATCCATGGAGCCAGAGACCTTAAAACGTTGACTGCACGATGGACTGGTCTTTTGGACGACAACTACCTGCGTTTTCGTGTGACTAAGTGGCTCGCGACCAATCGCCCGGGGTATCAAGTCTTCGATCTGATGGGTTGGGCGTTGAGAACCAAGTCGTTCGAAGCTGCACTGTTTCTCTATAACCAGCACCCTGATTACAAAGTCTACTATGATCTTCCTCCGAAGAAAATTGTAATCTACCTGCACGATCTAACGCGGGGCATGGGATTTCGTGTTTGGGTAGAGGAGACCTTTCTATTCGACGACGAAGACTACTAACGAGGACTCGTCGGATCGAGGTAAGCTTGTTGGCATTTCACCCATTGTCTTACGACGCAGCAGTCAATGTATTATTCGCTGGTTTAATTGTTTTCTTGTTGTACGTAGGTGAAGTTCTCAATCAAGCCTTCCGACAGTATTCTTGTTTTTCTTTGTGATAGTCTGAATCGCAGTGTTGGTTGGTAGTGCCGACTCTCATTTCAAATGACTCTGTAAGTCGACACAAGTTCCAGAAAGGAAAGACAAAGAGAAGAAGGACCATGCTCAGGGTAGTGGAGTTCGTACTGCGTTCAAAGTTGCTGTGGATGCCGGGGACGATGTTAGTCTCATCATATCAAGCTTTCTTATCGAAGACATGACGTTGGACCTACAAGTGGAGCCCAGAGGTCTGATTTGGTCTTCTTGATTTAATCTGAACTGCTGTCGTTAGCCCCTGGCGAAGTTGTTTCAATAGTTACATGCTAACACGACTGTGAAGTTGCAACGGGTAAACAGAGGTTTGGGAGCTGGAACTCCCGGGACAGGTCTTGCTTGTATTGGTTGTTGCTCTTTCGGTAAAAGCAAAAGTGAGATAGCTGTCCTACTTCGCGGGCGCACCCTCCAACCGTGTTGGCAGTCCAGGGGACCCGCTCTTGTAGTACTAGAGGTTGACGAGTGCACTCCGTCGATACAGCTGAGCAATGCGCCAGAACGGTAATCACAGTTCCTTCGAGTATGGCTGCACCAAGCCCGCAACGGCTGCCGTGGTTCAGGAGCTGGAGTTTTGATGTGTGCCAGCCACCATCCAAGCTTTCTGAAACCGCAGCAAGGCACTAGCTTCGCCGTGTCGGATGATAGCCGTGGTCACCTGAATGCTACGACCACCGAAAATGTCACTTCTTTCGCACTATTACCTGTTGAAGTTGAAGGCAACCTTGGTCAAATTGGCGAAATGCTTAATAGCCAATGAAAATGCTGAAAACCAATTTTAAACCAATCAGATGAACCGAAATATTGCGTGATCAATTATGCATCGTGCAAGCACCCGTAACCACTTAGACTACATGGAACAATTGTTATCACTACTGCGAACAATATTCCGGATCACCTTGCCTTGAATGCACCGCTTGACGCGCTTCAGTAGATAAACCTTCCAAACCTGGTCGATCGGTTTATGGAGGTGAGTCATTTTCTTCTCGGTGACGCTTGTTCCGTCGTTGAGACCTCTTGGACTGCACTGGAGGCTCCATTGCGGCCCGATGCAGCCCGTCCTTCGCACTGCTGGCGTACTCTGTGAGAAGGTGTGGCACATCTTCTTTGTCGCGCAGCAGCTCCCACGAGGCTTCGATCTCCTCGAGACCTTTCCATTTGACTTGCATTTCGTATGCCTTCATGTCTGCATTGTATCTGTGCCCATTAAGTTCATCAACAGCTAGGAATGTGCCCTGGGAGGACACATGCTCTATTAATTCTGTTCCGACTTGCAAGGAGTGGTCAGCATAGAGCTTGAGCCTTGATGAGTACGCAGAGTGCCCTTCTAGTCACTAAAACCTTTATAGTGAAGTAGTACTCAGTACTAGCAGTCACACGGTAGAGTCCAAGCCATGTGACCAGTAGTTTGTGGCTGTGTAGGTTTTCATCCCCTTGCTAGGTCGCTCGTAGTGGTATCGGATCTGGTAACGGCGTAGTATTTTGATCGTTACGTTTCCATAGTTTTGTGCATGTCCTTGATGCTAGTTCTCAACTGCTTTAGACGAAATTCGATGTCGAGTCGGTTCTCTGGTAATGTAGCCCCCCACCGGAAGCATTACGCTGTCCCGCTTATCCGGGCACGGCAGCTTGGTGAAGAGTACAACTGGTGCATGGCTGGCTGGCGACTAGCTTGATTGCATGAGAAGGGTTGGTAGGGCCACTCGTGTCTGCTGGCCTTGAATTCTAACGTCAATGTGTTTAACGCTTTCATAGCGGTACTCCAGTAGTTTGGTCGACTAGTGGGGTAATCACCCACGAACATGCATTTTCATGGCTTCGCTAGGTGCGAACATGTAGAAAATGTTGCGATGATCGCAATATATCTTCACTCGTTGTGGTCACAGTAGTAGATATTAGAGCTTTTACAAGCACGTGCAATAAGGGAGCATTATTTGTCGATGATTCCACCAATGCTGGGCTGAGTCTGAAAAAATCCCACCCATGCAGGTCAACGATTCGTGGTGCTGTTCATGGATGGACGTGTTTGGTTTCCACTCAGCCGCTGGGGTCACTACGAGACCCCATCCGCTGTCGGATGCGTCGGTGAGCAGGCACAACTTCTTCGATGGGTCTGGGAACGCCAGTGTCGCTGAATCTGCTAGCAGGTCTGTCAGGTTATGAAAAAGCCCAATTCGCTGTCACTCAAAGCGATTTTGATTCTTTACGGCAGCACGTTTGGTTGTTTAGTGCCGCGCAGTGCTTCCTCAAGTCGTTGTTGACGATTCGAGCATAATCGACTAACCTTCTCTCGTACATTTTTGTGCTTAGCAGTTGCTGCATTTCAGCTGTGGCTGTCGGTGGAGGCGTGGCTCGCAATCCTTCGATCCGTGAGAGATCATGGCCAATGCCGTCGGTGATAATCAGCTGACCGTCCCCTGTTATTTGAGTGACACACGATTCCCATTTCTTGGGACTCAGCTTGAGTTCGTGCTCATCAAGCTGGTGTAACATCTCATCGACTGAGACGATACGCTGCTGTTCTCTGTCCGCATATACCAAAAGATCTTCGATCCGGACGAGGACGTCTTTGTGCAACATGTCGCCGAGTGTCTCCTTACTGTTGACTGAAAATACAGTGCTGCGTCTGTGCAGCCATGCAGCACACCGGTGGGGGTGAACACACCCTTGTCTATCATGTGTGACAACATTTCCTGGCTGACATTGTGCAAACGGAGTTGCCAGAAGTCTTTTATAAATATGATGTAGAACATTTATCGTTGGCACTTCTCGAGCACTGCTTGCAGGCATGATTCCCACAATAGGCTCGGTTAGGTTATTAACAGGTCGGTAGTCCTTTGTCAGTCGAAACTCATGGGACTTCAGTTTTCGGACGGGGAGAGCGGCTCTCCTTATTCCAGTACACCCAGCTAAGGCAAACGAGCCCGTCGTTGAAGCCCTCTTGATAAGCAGACTTTTCAGGACTGTACTGCCTGACGTTGCGCTTATAAGGCTTGGCGTCTGGCTTCAATTGTAGTTTTAGCGGTGGAACACTTGCTGATCATCGCCACATGTTAAGTGCCATCCGCTGGATATCCCCAACTTACTAGCACTTACCAGATCAAGCCCGCCACGTTCCACTGCATCTTACCCAAGGACATTGATAACCCTTTCACATCACCATCGACGGTGATGCCCTGAGAAAGGGTGATTCTCGTTGATCCTCGATAGGGTTGTCTGGGCCACCGAAAGTTCTCGCAGCAAGGTGATCTAATGGGTAAACGACGTCGATCTCAAGCTAGGCCGGCGGAGACCGTACGATGACGAACTCATCTTGTCGCGTATTACCAGGCACCTCTTCTGGCTGGACATCGAACTGGCTCTGCTGCCGTGTGCACTGTCAACAGCACATCAACCGCGTACGATGCGGTAGCGATGCTTCCACCAACCGGTTTGGCTCTAGAAGCCTAAAGATTTCGGGATCTGACCGTAGTTACTGTAGCGTCGCTGTATACTTGTTGGGGGCTTTCAAATCCGATTCGTTGTCGGCACATTGTGGTAACTCCATTACACCATCGACCAGCACGATTTGGCGCAGTCATGTTAAGTCCGGAGCTGAAGCTCCTTCAATCCACTTGATCCGAATTATTTTCGCGTCGTCTTTCCTCTTGTTTCTTTTGGCGGTAAGGATACTACTGTTTTCAGCCTCACCGATATCAGGACATTCACTCAACCAGTGGTATTGACCGCAATGATAACAGCCTGACTTCAGCTCCCGAGCACGCTGCATTTGCTAGCGGCTTTGGCTTGATTGCTCTTGTCCGCGTCTTCAGACACTACCGATACGAGCCTCGTTTTGCTGAACTGTCGTTTGCCACCAGCTTTAGCAGCTTTCTCCACATATCGCACAGCGCTTTTAAGTACTCCTCTGTTGGAGTCACCTGTGTGCGTCGGCTGTGTGGATCGCTAACGCTGTTTCCGATTCCGGTTTGCAAGCATGCAGAAAGTCTTTTCCTGCTTTAAAAGTTTTCTTTGACAGGGGGTACAGTCTTTGCTTGTCACTTTTCGAGGATCCATCGACAATGCGTTGGTGGACACCAACTGCGTGGCGTAAAGCCGTGAGATTCAGGTGCTCTTTGAGGAGTTTGTGATTTTGTAATTTTCTTTGGCACCAATTGACGTAATCTTATCGTCGTGCACTAAACTCCGCTATCCAGTACTACGGTTGCCACGAAGATGCGCCTCGGGAAATCTCTTCCTCTAAATCAGTGACGCAGCGACACCGAGACATGCTCGCCACCCCTGCACGCTCTATGAATGTCACACCCCAACGTAAGTTCAAACCGTTGTGTGCTCCCACCAAATGAGGCTGTACCCAGGCTCTCCCAAGGAAAACCAATGAAATTCATTATGATTTATTTTTATTTGAAGGCAATGGGTATACCCAAAGGTAGAGCCCTTATCGTAAGATAAGGTGCAAATTTCTAATTAAAAGCCACCAGAGATATAAATGTAAAGTTTCTCGCGGTAAAATTATTCCGAATCAATACTGGCATTATTACCAGTCTGTTCCCAAATCTAAGTCACGATATGGATTTGCTATACAAAATTTCATAGTAATTACCGGTTATTTTGGGAGCAGCGAGGTTCGCATGGGACCCTGAGTACCCAGCAAAAGCTTCAAACGTCGATTATTATGTACGGGGCAAAACAGGGGCCCGATAAGCTGATGTGCAGCTTTGTATTGTGTCGCTCAAGTAATCGGGTGGAAGCGTCACTACGGTTGCCTTTGGCGAGAGCGAGAACGTAACCGTAGTCTTTGCATGAGGTTAATAAATAATTTCGAAGCGGAAGAGTAATGGTAGGCACTGCACGTAAAAGGTTTGGCGTACCATTTCGCTGCGCGAACATCCCCTCAGTGAACGCAAGTAATTCCCAGACTAGCAGCATTCATTACATATATACGTATATATATTTAAATCTCTCCGGCACCTCATTTTGAACTTCAACACCGCCCAGCTCTCATGAGCCGGAAATCTGGTGATTTTTTCTGTCCAGGGGTCGCCGGGTAGCGTTTTGTCGTACTGCGCGAGCCGTACGACGTGGCCAGGATCTAGTGAACCCAGATCAGTCGTGTACTCCTTCAGCGGCAGTTCTTGGAACTGACGTTGACGGATTGGCGTGTTCACCTTGTGGATCCGTATAAATTCCACCCTTGGATTTCGCGTTTAATATACCGGATGACCTTTCACAGTCAAAAATATTAAAAGAGTATTAGATGGATTAGTTTGCCAACAATTCGTTCCCCTGCAGCCCACTTTTCTTGGGCGGCAGGTGAAGAGACGGGGTTTTGGACTGCAAGTTCAAGAAGAACCAGCAACCACAGTCAATATACAGAGAGATCCTTATGCAAATATACAGCCGTCATAGAGTCACTTAGGCAGCTTGGGGACTTATAGGTCCTTCCCTCGCAGATCGTGAGGATAGCCAAGACAAGACAGGTTGCACACAGGAATACTTTTCACTGTGGCAATGTATACCTTGGTCTTGGCGACTCGTTAAGGACGAGTGGTGACCGGGACGTAACGTGCACTCACGCTCAAGGCAATGTGCCCTTGGGCGTACTTTCCAAGAGCGGAGGTTCCTTCAGCGTGCATTCCTAGGGCGCGCCATTTCTTGGGCGCACTTCCTAGTCTTGAGGACTGATTGTTGGTAGGACGCACACCTTCGCCTTCTCCCAAGCGACACATTTTGTCGCACACTTTTTCATCTCTTAAACGTGATATCCAACACTAGTCCATAGTAAAACCCATAGCAAAAACGTGATTCACATCGTCACACAGGCGTGGAAAGAAACTCCATTCGAAGTTGCCAAGAAGAGTGTGAAGGCATGCGGTTTTGGTGGCGAGACAATGCAGTGGCGCATCGCCAAGAACGATGTGTATGGGTCGAAGTTCAGGATAGCATGGGAGCTACAGGGAGGAGCTGATGCTGGATCGGATTCCGATACAAATCCTGGCATACTGGCTATCACGGAATCCGTAGACGACGTAGTGATTGACAATTAGACGATGTTAGCTCGGATGGTTGGCAATCAAGAGAATTTGGAGTGAATAACGTACCATTTTCAGTGCGGAGAATTAACGCTCTCGATGGGATTCGACCACGCAACAACCCTGCACCCAATTGGGACTTCAACAAACCAGGTAGTTTTACCACCTGGTTAAACTATCATCACTTCGCCGGTGATAACATCACCACTGATCGGTATACGCCCTCTTCAGCACATTACCGCATAGAATTGAAATACAACCCGGTGTTCTAATCGGTATTATACGTTAGTTAGCTTAGGCAATCTGATTCATTTTTAAATAGAATCAGATTGCATATACTTTTGTACGATTAACTCCGGATTTGTTATGCGCATTGCGTGGTGATTGAGTCTGGTGCTAGGAAACTCTGCGGGTTTTACTGAGTCCCAGAGCTGCTGATGTGTGCCCACACACTCGGATTGGGCCATCAAATAGCAAGAGAACGCAGCTAATCTGAGATTGTCCCTGCTGCAAAGGCGATGGAGATCATACGGATGGCATTGGCTTATGGCGCACTGGGCGGGTATATCCCAAAGTTTGAAGAAAAGGAAGAAGCGCTGCCAGGTGATAGTATAAGTGGTGATATTGGTTACAAATTAACGGCGAGCGCCACAACAGTCCAAGTCAGCTTAGTGCAACCAGTGGGGACGTCGACGCTACTTTTGTCGTTCCTTCCAAGTCAACGATACTACTGCGGTCTGTGGAAAAGCCTACGGGGCAAATGACGCTGCAGGTAATCGAATCGTTTCCAAGTACAAGGGATGAGTCAATCTCTGGGACGTTAAGAAGAAGTTGGGTTCCACCCGTTAAGCGGACCAAGATACCGGCGTATTTCAGAATTTTCTTTCGACCATGCTCAAGGTGGTGGAGTTTGTGCTGCGTTCCAAGCTGTCGGTGAATGCTGGGGATGACATCAGCCCCATTATATCAAACTTCCTCATCGAGGACAGGAGCTGGCCTACGAGTTGAGTTCTGCGAGCTGGCTCGGTCTACTGGATCTCACCTGGGCTCGAGGACTGCGAGAAGCCAACAACAGTCGCTGGACCTTGGCCAAACTGGTGCATACGGAGCCTCACTACCATCGTTGGGAGTTCGTGGTGCTGTCGGTTCAAGCCATGAAACGATCGGATCTCACAATGGTGCAGTGGGTACTGGCGCATTTTCCAACTGTCCAGTGACCAAAGAGGTGGTCGATGCAGCTGCTGAGAATGGGCTTCGGTCGGTGTTGGAATTGTTGGAAAACGATACAAGTCATGGAGGTATTCAGTGGGAGGGGGGATAAAGCTGTGAAGTTGGCAGCACAAATGAGTCATTGGGGTCTTTGTCGATGGCTCGACGTTTGGTCACTTGGCAATGGTGCAATGGTGTCTTCAGCGACTGGAAAAGCGGAGCTATCGATGCGATTTGTCAAGGGTGATGACCAGCGTGGTCAGGGGGAAGTGCCGAGGTGGTGCAGTGGCTTTATGAGAAGTATGGTCGTGACCCACAAACCAATCTCTTTCAGGTGCCACCTGGTGCGCTCACCACGATGGATCAAGCAGCTTCTCAGTGGCATCTTGAGATGGTCCAGTTTCTTCATCGCATTGAGCTCACGCTACGCAACAAGCGGAAAAGAGGCGGTGAAGACAATCCCTTGGCTTATCCAGGCCCAACGTGCACTACCAAAGACTATGGACCGCGCGGCTGGTTTTGGGCATTTGGCCATGGTCAAATGGCTGCATGCGAACCGCTCCGAGGGCTGCACAACGCTCGCCATGGATGCGGTCGCCAGCAATACTTTCACGTTCCGCACAAGCTACAGGCGTGTCCATCAAAGGGTTCGCCCGAGGACCGGTTGGAAATGCTTCAGTGGTTTCATGCGAATCGCGCGGAAGGCTGCACGACTAGGGCGATGGATGGTGCTGCCAAAGGAGGCGACATCAGGATATTGCAGTGGCTGCATGCAAGCACGACTGCGGGATGCACCAAGAAGGCCATGGACAATGCTGCGTACGCTGGTCGTCTTGACTTGTCAGACGCAGGAGACCACTACCAATGCTTTCGATCGATCAAGTGGCTAGCCAACAACCGTTCAGGGTATAATGTTGTGAAGCTCATGCGCTGGGCCCTTAGATCGAGGGCGTTTGAACTTCAAACTTTGAAGCCTCTCACTGTCTGCAATACCATTGCCATGAACGTGGGCTAAGATCGCACCTCTAACTGTGCCTGCACCGCGGCGAACTAATAACTTGAACGGGGTACTAGGAATTGCGCGGAGAATTATTACCAGTGAGTTTACTGAAGGGTTAGAAGCAGGTTGTCATTGTTGTTCATGTGAGTGGAAGGCATTAATGGCATCAAGAGTCACGAACTTGTTGTTGGCAGTCTCAAAACCCTTTTCAAGATCTAACAGCGACTCTCCACGAATTTGTGATGTCTCGACCTGGAACGAGTTCTGGCCAACGTCCTGGCACTGGGGCCGGCGGTCCTAATGGTATTGCTCCGCTTGGAGGTCTGCCATCGGGTCGTCCTGGAACGGGCCAAGGATTGAATCCGATCACTGGGGCTCGACCTGGCACCGGTCAGCGATCCATGTTGGGGTCCTCTGCAGGCGGCAGGCCGCTGACTGGCAGGCTGGGAACGGGCCAACAAGTGCCGGCCACACCGGGCCAAACCGCAGGCTTCGGTATCAGTCTCAACACGGAGGTGAACGTGTCTGACCGACCTGTGACCCAGCAGGGCATGATGGGGATGCGGGTCGGCAGTGCAGGTCCCGGCCGGCAAGTGCAGGACGCGTCCTTTTTCAAAGGCAAACTGCACAGCAAGACGGCGGAGATCACGGCCGAGATCGACAAGCTGCAGAAGGAGATCGAGCAGGACGCCAAGGACAAGGCCCAGTACACTCAGCTGGAGCGTAAGTACGAAACGCTGGCCGTCGAGGTGCGGGACCTGGAAGGCCAGTTGGCCGACTACAACCTGGCCATGGACAAGATGCGTAGTGCCACTGACCCGGCGGAGATCCGGCAGGTGCAAGATCAATTGCACCAACGCAATGCTAAGGAAGCGGAAGATGTGGACCGGGTGTTTATCCTGCGACAAGAGCAGGAGAAGAACGTCCGGCGCATGGAGGACGAGATGGCCGAGATTCACGGCAAACACCAGGACAAGATCAACCAGTTGGCGCCGCAGAAGTTGCAGCGGTACAAGGAGCTGCTGGACGAGCACCACCAAACCGAAGTGGAGATCGAGACCAGGTCCCAGGAATTGGAGCTGGTGATGCATGCAATTCACCAGAAGGAGGCCGAACTGAGCTCGGACCGATATCGAGACGAGTACGAAACTCTGGAGCGCCAAGTGCGTCGTCTGCAGAAGGAACGTGACGCTGCGGCGGAAGACGCCAAGACGGCACAGATGGATCCTGCCGAAGCTCGTGCTGTGCTGCTGGCCAAAGTGAAGGACGACAAGAGCAAAATGGAATCGCTCGAAAGCATCCTGCAGACTGCAACGGCTGAAAAGCAGGAGTTGACGAAAGCGTTGGTCGACCTGCAGAGCGAGCTGGACGAACGGGCTAGTGGAAGTGATCCGGCACACAAATACGAGGCTTTATTCGCCAAAGACAAAGAGATGACCGAGTTCCTGGAGCAGTTTCCAGCCAAAGAGAGGCCGAGATGCAATCCCAACGCACGGCTCAAGGCGTGATCGTGCAGCTGCTAGAACATATCTCGGCAGGTATGGCCAAGGAAGATAAACTACCAGGCACGAATGCTGCTAACCTGGAGGAGATGCGACGCGATTTAACCTTCAAGGAGAGGCAATTGGAGTCGTCGGTAACCACGAAGCAGCGGCTGACGATGGAACTGCAGAAGCGTCAAGCTGAGCTCGACAAGGTGAACACTTTGGATGCCAAGATCGCGCTGGAGCTCAGCAGTCTGCTTCAAAAGATGGACACGATGACCACCGACATGGCCGAGTTCGGCAAGCTCGACCAGCTGCAGGAAGTGCACGCGCAGACCAAGCAGCACCTGCTAAGACTCAAGAAGCAATACATTGGTCGTCGGGATGCCATGCGTCAGCAGGTCACAGCGCTGAGCAGCCAACTGGAGACGCTGGTGCAGGAGACCGCCTCGCAAGAGACGGCCAAGAACTTGGACGCGTTGGAGCAGAAGCTGCGGCACCACGAGCAGAATATTTTCCACCTGAGAGAGTACATCGACTCCAAGTCTCGAGAAGTGGACTACGAGCATCTCAAGCAAGACTGCTTCCGGACGCTGCAAGACTTGAACGCACTGCATGTGGCTCAGCAGCAGCGTCAGCAACAGCTCAACCTCGGACTTGTTGGTGGTCTCTAGGAGGCCAAAACTGTTAGCAAGGTGGTGACTGAGGTTATGCGATAGACTGTAGCCAAAGTAGATCGCAAAATGCCACAGCGTGAGAATGAGATAGCGAACTAGTCGCCTTGTATTTTCAATGCCCGGTAAACTCGCCGTGCAAAGGATAGTGTTCCTCGAGCCAATCGTCTAATGGTTTGCATTTTGTGGACTCCCATCGAGATGGGCGAACGCTACGAAGCATGTTTCTCATGCGAGCTGTGCCGAATTCAGGTTCGTGGGCGTGTAGATAGAGAGCTACCTCAAACACGCGGATGACCGACGCATAAAACGTTGACGGCGCGATGGCATCCCTTCGTTGCCTTGCAAGTAGCCATTTCGTCGCTTGCAAATGCGTCTGGAGGTGTGTTGAACGACTTCTTGTTACTTCCGGCCTTGCTGTCACAGTCGATTTTTCTGTACTGACGTCGTGAACATGCAGCCACTCCATCATCTCGATATCGTACCGCGACGCTGCCCAGGCCAGCGCTGTTGGTGAGAATACTTCCTCTCCGTTTGCATGAATCCACTGCAACACATGTAAATGTCCGTGACGAGCAGCTCCATCTATAGTTTGTCGTGTGTTCCGTGCCGACGTTATGGAATACAGCCACTGCAGCATGGTCAAGTCGCCGGCTGCCGCAGCGCTGGTTATCGCTGCCGCAGTGCAGCCTTCGGAACGATTCGCATACAGCCACTGCATGAATCCCAACCGCTCCGCCCGAGATCGAGGTACCTCCCATAAGATTTCGTCACGGCTGCTGCGAGGACAGGCCGCTCCTGCCGTAGTGTCCATGGCGAGTGCTGTGCATCCTTCGGATCGATTCTTGTGTAGCCACTTGACCACTTCGTAATGGCCATGAGCTGCTGCGCCATCCATTGCTAGTGTAGTACACGTGATGTGATCCTTGTGCGCTTGGGGAACGTCATGGAAGAACTTGAGAACGTCAAGATGACCGTAGCAAGCTGCAACGTCGACGGCAGCGTGTGGGCATAACTTCATCCGCGAGTACCGCCAATCGACGAAACGCGCATCAAAAATATTGATGCGTGGGTGGGTGCCGAAGTTGTCGAACATCCATTGAATTACTTGGAGTCTACCGCCCATGATCGCGGAATACATCATGCCAGGTAGATAACGAAACCACCAGGGATCGCGGAAATGCTCAATCGCCCATTTCACAAGTGCAAGCTGACCATACTCACTAGCAACCATCGAAACGAGAATCACGCTGTCGATTTCCATGTCGGGTGCCATCCACTCAATGAAGGCGAGATCTCCAAATTTCGCTACATCACGGAGAACTGAGTGGGTATCAGCACGAGCACCAACGCCATGTTGCAAAATGTAGCGCAACAACGAGGTGTGTGCTTGCCAATCGTCGAACGAGTCCATCGGTTGGAAGAAACGCGAAGCGCGAAATCCCATCGCCACCAACTTCTCCACTTGCTCCACGTTGTTTTGTTTGAAGGCAGTAGCTATCAAATACCCTCGTTGTTGGATCAAGTGGGCATCATTGACGCGCTCATACAACCACCACACTAGGTTCCAGTGTCCTGCTGATGCAGCCGTGCTAAGACAACTTATATCCCAACCAATCTCTCGATCGCCTTCTAGCAGTTCCAAAAGCCACAGATGGCCGCCACTGGCGGCTTCGTCCACAACTTGGCTGGTAATTCGATATCCAGGAAGATGTTCCAACAGCCACTGCACCATGCTCAGATCGGCTCGCCGAACAGCTTGCACCAAAGCCCATGAGAACGCCACTTGACCGTAATAAGGCTCGATGTGAACCAGTTTTGCCACGGACCACGTCGTGCTGCGCAGATTTCGTAGACCTCGAGCCCAGATGAAATCAAGGAGGACCGAAGACCCGACAGGATTCAAAGTGCAGGCCTGGTCAAGGCCCATGTCAACGACGAGGAAGTCCGATATCATAGCATCCGTATCCACAGGAACGTTGGTTGGAAACTTGGCCTTCAAGACTAACTTGACCACCGCGAGCATTGCTGAGATCTTGGAATGAAGCGTCAAATTCGCGAATGGCGCGTCAACCCATGGAGGAAGAAATCTGGTGTATCCAAGAACGTATCAGGACCACTGAAGCTTTCCTGCTAGATGACCACAGGTCAACAGGGAGCTCTAGGCGGCATCTGCTGCTGCGTGTAGTGGGTACTGCTCGCTTACCCAAGAACGAATGGCCTTTGTATCGGGCAGGTGAGGTAGCTGGTGATCAAAGTTCCGCATGATATGCGCCACTTCATGGTTGCTGTACACAGGACTCTGAGAATGCAGGAACAGCGCGATCTCGAACTCGTTGTAGAAGATGGCGTTGCGGATCGTTCGCAGAATTTCGCCTTTTGGGGTGTGACCGAGCAACCACTTGATCGTTCGCAACTGCCGTTGCTTGTGGCATGAACCTCTAATGGTCCCACCTAACGCATGGGCCATACTAACTTGAGGGTAGTTTGAGTGCAACCACTTCACCGTTTCCAAATGACCTAGTGATGCCGCGTTATTGAAGGCGTGGCTTGTACACTCCACATCGCAATGTCCTAGTAGCCACATCAAAATATCTAGTCGACCAAGTACAGCACCTTCATCCACATCTCGGAAGGAAACGCTTAGACGAATGAGAAGTTTGTATCACAAACAAGTTGTAGGCTGCACCCGATCGATTGGAAATGGTGGGTAGACTCACTAGTAGCTCTCCTCTGCCCAGGCGTCAAACTCCTGGTAGTCGTACCTCGTCCGCGCCGGTAGTTGCGGCAGAACGCCACGCGCAGGAACAGCTAGAGATGTGACCATAGCCCTCGCATCGCCATCGCTGTACACACCGTGGTCATGCTCGTGAAGATAAATCGCGGCTTCAAACGCCCTCGATCTAAGGGCCCAGCCCATGAGCCTCACCACATTATACCCTGGACGGTTGTTGGCTAGCCACTTGATCAATCGAAAGCATTGGTAGTGGTCACCTGCGTCTGACAAGTCAAGACGACCACAAGACGCAGCATTGTCCATGGCCTTCGTGGTGCATCCCGCAGTCGTGTTTGCATGCAGCCACTGCAATATCCTGATGTCGCCTCCTTTGGCAGCACCATCCATCGCTGCAGTCGTGCAGCCTTCCGCGCGATTCGTATGAAACCACTGAAGCATTCCCAACCGGTCCTCGGGCGAACCCTTTGATGGACACGCCTGTAGCTTGTGCGGAACGTGAAAGTATTGCTGGCGACCGCATCCATGGCGAGCGTTGTGCAGCCCTCGGAGCGGTTCGCATGCAGCCATTTGACCATGGCCAAATGCCCAAAACCAGCCGCGCGGTCCATAGTCTTTGGTAGTGCACGTTGGGCCTGGATAAGCCAAGGGATTGTCTTCACCGCCTCTTTTCCACTTGTTGCGTAGCGTGAGCTCAATGCGATGAAGAAACTGGACCATCTCAAGATGCCCCTGAGAAGCTGCTTGATCCATCGCGGTGAGCGCACCAGGTGGCACCTGAAAGAGATTGGTTTGTGGGTCACGACCATACTTCTCATAAAGCCACTGCATCACCTCGGCACTTCCCCCTGGCCACGCTGGTCATCACCCTTGACAAATCGCATCGATAGCTCCGCTTTTCCAGTCGCTGAAGACACCATTGCACCATTGCCAAGTGACCAAACGTCGAGCCATCGACAAATACCCCAATGACTCATTTGTGCTGCCAACTTCACAGCTTTATCCCCCTCCCACTGAATACCTCCATGACTTGTATCGTTTTCCAACAATTCCAACACCGACCGAAGCCCATTCTCAGCAGCTGCATCGACCACCTCTTTGGTCACTGGACAGTTGGAAAATGCGCCAGTACCCACTGCACCATTGCGAGATCCGATCGTTTCATGGCTTGAACCGACAGCACCACGAACTCCCAACGATGGTAGTGAGGCTCCGTATGCACCAATTTGGCCAAGGTCCAGCGACTGCTGTTGGCTTCTCGCAGTCCTCGAGCCCAGGTGAGATCCAGTAGACCGAGCCAGCTCGCAGAACTCAACTCGTAGGCCAGCTCCAACGTCATGTCCTCGATGAGGAAGTTTGATATAATGGGGCTGATGTCATCCCCAGCATTCACCGACAGCTTGAAGCGATGCACGAACTCGACGATCTTGAGCATGGTCGTGTTCAACAACTTAACGGGCAGAACTTCGTCGCACCTCGGACAATGTGGGACAAGATTCTTGGACAAGTATTTGTTACCCGTTGCTAGCAATGGCATGGTGCATGACGATACAATGCACGCACCAACGCGCATAGCGTTTTTGTTTTGGCAAGGTGGTTGTCGGGTGTCTCTGTCGCCGTTCGAGACCACGTTCGAGCGAGTTGCATTTTCGACTTCAGTTGTCCCGCTGTTTTGGACGATTCCGTCCTGCTTTGGTTGATATTTCGGACACCTTCCGGAGTAGCCGATACGATACTGGTATCCGTAAGCTTGTACGCTGTCACTGCGGCACAAATTCCAACCGTTTGGTAGCGGTCGTGGAAGTGTGAAATCGGGTTATCTTCGTCTCTCTCGTGGTCCAACAAGCGTAGATAGATACGAAAGACATGGGTCAAAGACTCAAATACATCTGCTTCCTCATCTTGATTTTGTTGTGCGTCTTGATTCATCTTGTGTTGGCATAAAGCCGTCAAAGTCGTTTGCATTGCTGTGTCGATTCGATTCTCGTAAGCTACGAGGAAGCGCATGTTCTTGCCTACATCATCAACGACGAAGATCAATAACCTCGTCAGACCGGCAACTGTGATAGCTACGTACTGTTGGCGAGCACCTTCGAAACGAGTTTGAGTACCGCTGCTGTCTGCACAAAGGTGGCTTTAATTCCACTCAATTCAACTAACTGGGCCTCCAGTTCGAACAGCTTCAGCAAAACCTCCAGTACAAACGACGGCGTCGTTGCAAGTTGGCCGTCGCTGTTGTAGCTGATCATCCAAACATCTTCAACAAGCTCGAGCCACACCGTGACGATATTGCTATCAGCGTTTTCGTCGTCACTACACCGCCGACTTCGAATACTGAGAGCTACTCCTGATAGCAGGTCGAACGTTTCTCGAGTTCGCAGAGCGATGCGGAGCTGAGCCACATCTGCCCCAACGACTGAAGTAAGATTTCGTAGCAGCTTCATGATCCAATACATAAGGCGAATGTGTGCGTTGGAGCAATGCTCGCTTTCGTCGGCACAACATTGTAATATCCAGGGACGCATAGCTTCGACCAGTCGAGTTAAATCGTCCACGGACCATACAGGCGGCGAAGCTGAGGGACTGTGAGCCAGTGCCAAGCTCCCCAGTAAATACTGCAGCGTCGCCACCTTCACTTCTTCGTCACCATCAACTAAGCTGCTAACCTCAAATACTAATCGATGAGCAACTTCGACAACACCGATTTTGCCAAGCGCCTTCCGAACATTGTACTTTGTGAGGCAGAAAAGCAGGAAGGAAGTATGGTATCGAGCGGTCAAAATGTCGTTTGACGTTAAGGAAATACCGACGTCCTGTTGGATGTGAACAGTTTCATGCAGTCGAAGGAGTTGGAGAGGAAGCTGATGGGTGAGGCGGTTCTGACAAAACTGCATGCCGTGAGTTCCACTTGCGTTTCGGAATAGGAGTAGATGATAGAGCAGCTCGACACCGAGTTGGGCCAGTTTGACATCTTGCGGGAATCGAAGCACGGCGTCTCTAGTGAGGGTCATGACGTCGTCTTTGATCAGCGCTGCTATGAAGATGCTTCTTTGCTTTATAGTCTTTGGTGAAACATGTTCACTTTCAACTTTTCCGGTACAAAGTCGCACAAGCCGGACCAAACATCGAATTGTGAGTGTTTGGAGATCTCTCGACGTGCTAAACTGACGCAAAACATTCCGAAGTATTGCTGCTATCTCCACACGGACCAGTAAATCGTCGATACCTGTGGAACTCGACTCTATACCAGCTGAAGAACTGTCCACGGTTTCGTCAAGAATTGCGATGATCGTACACAAGACCCACTCCTGAATGTCGACATCATTGGGGAACTCATTTGCAGCCTCGATCAGTCCGCATTGATCCAGAAGGTCCTGCTGCTCTCTCCTTAAGTGCTGCTCGTGTTCCTGCTCCATCATCAGCATCAATTCAAGTTCTTCTTCAGCCCTTTGCCTCCGATTCCTCGCGTCCATAACATTCTTCTTCCAGGTGAGCGCAATTTGATCCTGCTCTTGCTGGAGTTGACGCTGAAGCTCGGCATATGTTGCCTGCTTCACTTCGAGTTGGCCTTTGGATCTTTGCACTTGGTCACTACATTCCTTGTCTAGCACCATCGTGGTTTGCAGCAGTTGACGTTCTTCCCAAGCTCGACTTTCCCACTCTATCAACAGCATATTGGCGTGAGCTTCAGCTAGTTTCGCCTCGTTGAAATGACGATCTGAGTTTTGAAGCAGCTCAAATAATCGTTCCTCTTCTTGGTGTTCTGCTTCGAGGGAGGACCGGAGTGGGGCAAATAAACACTTGTCGAGCAGCAGAAACGACGCTACGTCGAAAGCGATGTTGTTTCTCTGCGGAAACCCAAAGCATGTCACTCAAGAACAAAACATTTTGCCAAGCAAAACGTACCAAGTCCGGGACAATCACTTGAGTGCCTAACTCCAGCAGGAACAGCACCATTTGGTCTTGATTAAACTTGCAGGCAACGTGGAGAGCTGTAGATCCCACTTTGTTCTGCAAGTCGATCCCAACACCCGCGTCGATTACCACTTTCGCACTGTCGGTAAACCCATGTTGTGCACACAGATGCAGAGCAGTGCCGTCCGCACATGCTGTATATCTCACCGCATTCAGATCCAACTTTTGCTTGTTGTCCCGGATAAACTTTTTCACGTTTTTGAGATTATTTTGCAGCAGATCCATCCAAAAAGGTTTCAAAAGTTCTGCCAGTTGCATGCCGCTGAGTTTTGGAGCAACAATCGACTTTCGCGCAGCACTCTGTCGGACAGAGGATGTCGCTGAGACTCCATGATTCGTAGCAGTGTTGGTAGTCCGTCGTCGTTCGGGCATTTGTTGCGGTCGGTCGTGTCCACAAGGATATGATAACGGATACTCCGTGAATAGAGGAACTGCACTAGTCTGCTTTTTTTTTTTCAGCTTCCACCACTAGTAAGAAGTCAATGTTACTTTATAATTTTCACCTACAATACAGCAGGCCACAGAAGCTGAAACACACCGACCGGTACGTAGCAAAACGTGCAAACCTGCAATGCTTACCTTCTGAAGATCTGCCAGCAGTCTCCATCGTCGTCGGCTTCATCAATTGGGTAGTTTTCCTGTATCCAAACACGAAATTCAACGCCCTGTGCAGAAGTGTGCAGGTAGTCTAGAATACTCCTTGGAGGAAGCTGGGCATCGTAGACTCGGTAAGCAGGGTGCTGATTGCGGAGAAAGAGCGTAGCTTCGAAAGACTTGGTCCTCAGTGCCCAACGCATGACCTCCAAGACTGGATACCCCGGGCGAGTGATGGTGAGCCACTTAATCGCTCAAAAGTGCAGGTAGTTATCGTTCAGGAGGCCATTCAAGCCTAAACACAGCAGTTTGAGACTTATGTCATTCGTGAGTTCCGGCCGATGAGTATGAAGCCACTTCATTACATCGAGGTGTCCATCTGACGCTGCTTTCCATAGCTTCGCTCAAGCAGCCTTCAGACCGATTCTCATGAAGCCACTTGACAATGCGAAAATGACCAGAGCTTGCTGCATCGTCCATCACTTTCTTCGTTTACCCTGCAGTCATGCAACCATTGCACTATCTTCAGCTCACCATGGGCCGCTGCATAGTTCATCGCTTTCGTGGTGCAGCCTTCCAATCGATTGGCATGTTGGACCACCACCTGGCTGTCCTTGAAGACAAGTCGCGGTTTATAAAATCGTTGTAGTGATACTTACCTGCAGCGTAGTCCATAGCTGCTTCTACCAGAACAGATCCAGCACACTCGCGATACCCCAATCCCAGCAAGTACCTCACGATACGAACGTGCTCTTGCCAACGGAAACTATCTTCCAGGCTATTCGTGCGGTTGAAGCAATAACCAAAGCCAAACCCCTTTTGTTACTGCCCATTTGACTGCTCGAGGTTGTTCTGATCAACTGCAGCAGCCATTGCACCACGATCCTTTGTCTCGATTCGGGGTATTCGGTTCAAGACCCACCGCATCATCACGAGATCCGACTGCTTGACGGCCTCAGCCAGCAGCACTGCGAACTCCCATCAATAGTAGTGGGGCTCTGTGTGTACCAGCTTGGCCAAGGTCCAGCGACTGCACTTGGCTTCTCGTAGCCCTCTCGCCCATATCAAATCAAGCAGACCAAACCAGGCTGCTGGGCTCCACTTGTAGGTCTGCTCCAATGTCCTCGATTAGGAAGTTTGATATGATGAGATTGACGTCGTCTCCAGCATCCACCGATAGCTTAGAGCGCAGTACAAACCCACCACCGTGAGTATGGCCACTCTCTTCCTCCTGAAGAGTCTGGAATGAGGTCTGACTCACAGAACAACGCGACGAGTTCCAGTTTTTGGTATTCCCGGCGTTTAGAGTAAATTGCTTTGGGGCTAAGCAAATACGAAGCCTGCACTGGAGAAATTCGTGGAGACGACACGACTACTTTTGGGCTTTCGGTACTTCAAAGTTATCCACAAGCCAAGTGCGAATTTGCTTGTACTCGTTTGTCGTGCTGCGTGAAGCTTGTGAGTCATCCCGTGCGAGGTCGTCAATGCGAGTGATCATTTCCAGAATTTCCAGGTCACTGAAAGCGTGGCGGTACTTGTCGTGAAGAAAGAGTGCCGCCTCAAACGACCCTGCTCTAAGCGCCCAGACCATCAGCTCCACCACATCATACCCTGGACGGTTGGTCACTAGCTACTTGATCACTCGAAAGTGCTGGTAGTGGTCTTCTCGACCTGTCGAGCCAAACACTTCAGGCTTCAGAGCTCTATCCCCTTCGAGTTCCGGCCGATTGGCATGCAGCCACTTCATCACATCAAGGTGACCCTGTGAGGCGGCGTTCTGCATCGCCTCACCCGAGCAGCCCTCGGAGCGGTTCTCATGCAGCCACTGAAGAATGTCAAGACGACCACAAGACGCAGCATTGTCCATGGCCTTCGTGGTGCACCCCGCAGTCGTGTTTGCATGCAGCCACTGCAACATCTTGAGGTCTCCTTCTTTGGCCGCAGCATTCATCGCTGCAGTCGTGCAGCCTTCCGAGCGATTCAAGTGCAGCCACTGAAGAACCTCTAACTGGTCTGCTGGTGTCAACTTGTGTTTACAACGGTCTGTGGCCCAGTCGTAGTGGTAGCATTTGCTCGCTACTTTGTCCATGGCTATTGTTGTGCAGCCTTCTGAGCGATTTGCATGCGGCCATTGCACAACGCCTAAATGCACGAAAGCGGCCGCTCCGTCCATCGCAGCGGTAGTGCACATGAGGTTTGAACGGTGCGTTGAGCTATCATCGTTGCCGTCACCTCGTTTGCGCTTGTTACGTAGCGCAAGATCGACGCGATGAAGGTATTGAAGTACGTCGAGGTGGTCATTGCAAGCTGCGGCATCCATTGCAGTGCAAACCTTGAGATCCGATCCGAACGAGGCGTCTTCCCTAGGCCGAAAGAGGTTGATCTTTGGATCGTGACCGTAATCCTCGTACAGCCACTGAACCACTTCAAGACTTCCTCCCTTGGCAGCTGTGAACATGACCTCGGCCAGGTCGTAGTGAAGATTTTGTCCTTTCAAATGGCGAAGCAGCCATTGAACTACGAGAAGCCGACCATATTTGCTGGCATGTACCAAAGCCCTAATCCAAGCATCGTTATCAAACGAATGCTCATGTGAAAGCCACTGCATGACGTCAAGGTCTTCGACCATCGCTGCTTCCAGCAGGAGATACTCAGCACACTCGCTGTATCCCAATTCCAGCAAATATCGAGCCAGTTGAACGATCTTTTCATAAACAACCGCCGATCGAATCGTTCGGGCAAGCAGACCGTCAAGATCGAATCCTTTAGCTGCTGCCCATTTGACTTGATCGAATTCGCGCTGCCTGAGCGCGAGCTGCAAGACATTGCAGTTCTCGCGCGGTGTCTCCGGCGTGTTCGCGTGCGCATCGATCCACCGCACAAGTTGCCACCGTCCATTCGCTGCTGCCAGCTCGAGTGCTGAATCTCCCCACTCGATGCCTCCGAGAGTTGAGTCCTTGTCCAACAGCTCCAAGACCCACAGATGTCCGTACTGCGCAGCTTGATCGACGGCAGTTTTCGACACCGGACAGCCTGAAAAGTGAGTTAAGACCCATTGCACCATGCCAAGGTCATTTCGCTTTACAGCTCGAGCCAGCAGCACCGAGAACTCCCATCGGTAGTAGTGAGGCTCCGTATGTACCAGCTTGGCGATCGTCCAGCGACTGCTGTTCACTTGTCGGAGTCCTCTCGTCCAGATCAAATCCAGCAGACCGAGCCACGTCGCTGGACTTCACTTGTAGGCCTGCTCCAAGGACACGTCTGCTATGAGGAGTCTGACACCAGTCGATGGACGTCTATTGCGGCATCTGCTGGTAGTTTCGAGCGCAGCACAAGCTCGACAACCTTGAGCATAGAGCGATCTTCTCAGCAGTTTGTGCGCTTGTAGGAAGACTGCGGAATGACGACCGACTGGATAGGTCAACGACGTTCCATTTTCTGGCGTACGCTGAGGGAGTTTACGGGGGCTAGAGCAGCCTGTAGATGCAGCGGCAAAGCGAGCGCGCACATTAGCTCTTGATGAAGAGCAGTGCCGCATCGACCACGACCGACAAGGTCGTCTCCGTCCTGTTGCCGTTGGTGGTAAGTCCTCCTCATCCTCGTTGAAGCTGTTCTGACTCTTCGCCGTCTTGTCTAAAAAAACATTTTTTATCGTCATCTCAGTCTTTTTCTTCACAAAGAAACCAGAGCGCGAGAGAGCGAGGCTGTAACTCCGTCTGCAGCCACTGCAGCTGTCCCCTGCGCTCATCTGGCAGCGCTTCCAGCACCCTCCAGTCTCCAAAATGGCCGACAGCGCGCCCGTGGCCGACGCCCGCGACGTTCTCCGCAGCTACGAGCAGTCCCTGACCGACGCCGCCGTCTCTCCGCGACTTTCTGCCAATGGGATGGCCCGATTGTCCCTGGCGGCGACGACCGTCTCGCCGCGAGCTGTGCACCACTCTCCACGTGCTGCCGCGTCGGCCGTGGACCTAGACACCTTCTCTCCGAGACGCCGAGCCAACTCGTCCAAGAAAAACAGTTTTCTCCAAGCGGAGAACGTGAATGTGGACTTTGAAGAAGAGAAAGAAGACAATGGCCAAGTGGACTCTCTACGAGCCGCCCAAGACTTCTCCAATAGTGGGAGCAAGTCAAGATCCACTGTGAGAAGATGCTCACCAAGGAGCTAGAAGACAAAGGGGCGACAGACGCCCCCGACGACAGTGAAGGCTGTTTGATCTGCATGGACGAGTTCTCAGCTCGTCGTAAAGCTTACCCTCTACCCTGCACGGGTCAATGCACCGGTGCCTTTGTGCACTACCGCTGCATTATGGCCTGGCTCGGGCAATCAGGCAGTTGTCCGCTGTGTCGTGGAGCTTGCGACCCTTTGGTGTTGCAGCCCATGCAGAAGCTGGAGCTCCAAGATATGACCAAAATGGCGCTGCAGCCGGTGCCCTTAGATGCGGGAATTATCCGCTGCTACGTGAAACAAGTGTATCGCGGCATGTTCAAGCAGTACGGCTACGAGCTGTATCTGCAGGGACAGATTGGCACCCAAGAGGAAGACAAGTTCTTGCTTGCTGCAAGACGCCAAGTGCGGTCGAATATGACGGCCAACTACACCATCTGCACCGACAAGGAGTGCACGGACAACAAGCGTATTGGACGCATGGGCTCCAACTTCTTGGGTACGTGCTTTACGCTCTACGACAATGGTCGCGACCCGCAGAAGCTGGCCAAAGTTCAAGATGCGGTGAGTTCGGACGATTCTGTAGTACAGAACGTGCTCCAGATCCGTGAAGAACTGGGCTGCGTTACATACGAGCCCAACCGTACGAGTGTAGGTCCACGTAAGATGCGTGTAGTGATCCCTGACGTCGACGAGGAAGGCGGTCTGTCCAAGATCGTACGACCCATGAGTCGTCAAGACCGACTCGTTACTCGTCTCTCGACTGGCGATATGAAGGATCTGATGCGCTTCTCCAACCGCGAGCCAGTGTTCCGTGAAGACCTGGGCGCCTACTGCCTCGACTTTGGTGGACGTGTGTCCATGGCGTCTGTGAAGAACTTCCAGTTGATCAGTAGCGAAGACCCGTCCATGGGCAACATTCTGCAGTTTGGTCGTGTGGCTGACGACATGTTCACGATGGATTTCCAGTGGCCGCTGTCCCCGTTCCAGGCCTTCGCCATTTGCTTGAGCAGTTGTGACACCAAGTTGGCATGCGTCTAACACTCGTGACACAATCAACAGTACCCCATTCTGTATGTTATGTGGAGATGCAGAAGAAACCCCACAAAAAACAGCAAGCAACCCCGCAGAGGACAGTCGTGTCCTCCAGCATCTCTCTTGCGCTCACTATGGAGATTACTTACGTTATATATAAATAAATTCCGGTATAGAATTGATAGTTTCCCGGCCCATTCCTCATCCACGCACGCTAGCGGCTATGACGGTGCTGCTCCCGGCCTTCATCGCTGACGGCAACTGGTTTCTATTGGCTCTGTCAGTTCCCTTAGCCGCTCTGGGAGCGCTCATCCACCCAAGTACCGCGTGTACTTCGGAGACGCCTCGAGACGCAGTCCCAAGCGGCTTTACGTGCTCTGGGGACTGTTGATACTGTCGTGTACACTGGGCGTGCTGGGCCTGTCGTTGGAGGTCTATCACGCTCGAGGCTGTCCCAATAGTGCAGTCTTCCGCTACGAGATCGAGAACTTGGCTCGCTTCGTGTACGAGCTGTGTACGCGGCAGAATGTTCCGTTCTGGACGGCGTTCGGCAACTTGCTGTTCGTCATGAGAGGCCAGCAGCGGATCCCAGTGGGGGACACGGACTCAGATATCGGGGTGGTCAAGACGGACTTCATGAGGCAATTCGGCAGTGTCAGCAACTTCTCGGACGTGGTGCGGAGAGAGGCCTTCTTGGAGCTGCAGCGACCCGTGTACGTGGTGTATCATACCGAGCGCGAACTGGTGCAGATCTACTTGGACGAAGCGACCAAAGGATCCCATGCCGATATCTGGTTCTACAGAGAAGAAGTGGACTCGGATACGGATACAAAGTACTTGGTGAACGACGACAGAACGATTCGAGGCAAATGGCTCCTGTATGATCAAGTACTGCCACTGCAGGAGAAGCCAGCCTTCTTTTGAATGTGCCGGTGACGTTGCCGAGGAATGCGAGTTATATGGCACGGGCCGAATATGGAGCCAGCTTTATGACGCCGATAACGATGAGGATGGAGTGCATTGAGAACATGCTCAATGGTTACACGTTTTACAAGACGGCGTTCCTCTCGAAGCTGCGATATCTGCTGACGTTCGTTGTACTTGTGGCGGCGACGACTCTAGCAGCTGCGATCTTCGTGCCTCCGTTGAGTCGTGCGTTGCGAATCAAGGGCAAGAAGGGAGCGACGAGTCGACACAGTCTGGAGGAGGCCCAGCGCGGCGACAAGTACTTTGTCTGATGTGTTTTATTATGAACAGCCACCCAGGAAATGGATCCTAGTATTTGTTCTTGTGCTTACCTCCCTTCCCCTTCCCTTGACGACCATTGTTGCTAGTAGATGTAGGGACCATCAGCGGTGGGATGACAGGAGGGCCCTTCAGCAGCAGCTTTTGGATATCCAGCCACTCCATCGCTTCAAACTCCTCGTTATGGATCAAACTGCCAACTTCCATCCGGTCGAGGTACATGACGCCGTTGAGGTGGTCCAGTTCATGCTGGAAGACACGAGCAGGGAAATCCACGAGCGTCTCTTGGATTTTACGGCCCTCGCCATCCTGGTACTGCACTCGGATTTCCTGCGCGCGCTTGACGATGCCCTGGTAACCGGGTACGCTCAAACATCCTTCAAAGTCGCGCTTGGCCTCGTTGGACATGCCCACGATCTCCGGATTCAGCACCTCCTGGTACTCGATGTTGTCGAGATCGCTTTCATTCTCCGGCATGTTTTTAATCATCAGAAACATCCTTAAATTCGTGGCGACCTGTGGTGCAGCAATGCCCACTCCAGCCTCAGCCCGCTGTAGTAAAGTAGAACAGTCAGAACTGTCATTGTAACGTGTTATAATGCATATTTACTTACCACTTCCTTCTCCAGGTCTTCCAGCACTCTTCGCACTGCCGGGGAGCGCACATCCGCCACAGACTTGGACACTCGCCGAAGAGCTTTGTATCATAGTTACGAATAGCACGATTTCTCAGTTAGTACAAGCTGTCGGAGATTGAGCCTTGCACTGTATCTACTTTAATTCATGCTGCATTTGGAGATATCAACAGCTAGTTGGAGTGCTAGCTGGAAGTGCTCCATCCAGACGGCTAAACGTACCGGAATTGCCAAGGAAGACGAGCGTCATGTTCGATTGTCACCAAAGACCGTGCTAAGTGCGATTTGCTACAGTTGGCGAAATGGATGGCCCATCGGATGAAGCTCCTGCGGGTGCGCCGCTGGCCGCGCACTTCGAGGCGAAGCGGCGGATTTTGGCGACGGTAAAGGACATGGAAGCGCGCGGGGAGAAGCTGCAAGAAGCAACGCCCGAGGAGGTCTTCGAAGCGGCCGACAAAGCTGCTCAGAGCGTCTTCCGCTTCGATTTCAGCTTGTCCGACACCACGCAGCAACCAAGCAGCGAACAAAGCAACGAGACTAGCGCCAAAAAGAGGACCGCAACCGTAAAAAGCACAAGAAGAAGAATAAGGGCAAGAAGACACCCGACGAGGCAGTTAAAGAGCCCACGACGAGTCGACCGGTGACGCCACCACAACGCAATGACAACGTGAAGTCGAAGCAGAACTCGTCGTTCCTCAAGCTGCGGAAAGCTACGGGGACGGAATCCGAGACGACTAAAATGCACCTCAAATACGGACACGGGAGGCGGAACTTGGCAGCGACCCAGCAGCGCGAGCGACGCAAGAAGGACGAACACCACGACAAGGTTACTAGCGACTTTAGGTTTAACTTTGCCGCGGCATAAGGACGGACGCCCATTTGAAGCAGGAACTTGCGTTTGGGAGTTGCTACTTCGTAGCGTCCGGCTCAGGACGAACCGCTGGAAAATCCCAGCTTGTCGATCTGCTACCAGTGCAATGCTAAAACGCGCATTAACTTCACGGTGTCGTGGTAAAGCTGGTAAACCATGCTGTGAGAGGCTCAACAGCCAGGCGCTAAAGAACAGTGGAAGATGGCCCATCCCCTCTGCATACAAAGTCCCAGTTGTGCCTGGTCTCACCTGCAGCTGCCACTTCAGTCTCGAAATCGCCAAGCAGAGCAAACATCGCCAAGCAGGGCAACATCACACTTCTTCCAAGGCGTAATAAGCAACAGGGG
>JAAVTH010000516.1:0-19015 GCA_011947325.1 Phytophthora macrochlamydospora | reverse complement strand
GGGTCCCGACGCGCGGCAGTTGTTCAGTTGGTGATGGTCTGGACGAGCGCTCAAGCTTCGTATCGGGCGCCGTGCTGGGTCCGCGAACTGCTTTTTGAAGTGAGACTGCATAAGATTGTTAGTCCTAGACTGTTGTAGAATATACTTACTTTGGTCATCGCAGAGTAGAGGTCGTCCAATCAGTTTGGGCGTGGTTGCACGGACCGCCCAGAAGAACTGTGCCGTATTGCTGAGACTCTAAATCTGGGTGTTTTCTCGTCGAGCGCTAGGTTTACAAGGTTGCGGCACCTGAATTTGTTCTGGTGGAGGATAGCGTTGCACTCCTGTCGGAGTGTCGCGGTATTCGCGGCATGGTCGTTGTAGATCTGCAGTTGTAGTTCTCGTTGGCGCTGTGATAGTTCTTGTACAATGGGATCGTCGTATCTGTGGTGGTGCTTGAGAAACTTCTCAAGGCCCTCGCCACGTTCCTGACTGAAGACGACATCCGAGTTCTCTCGAACACGGCGCTCGACAGAAACTCGGCTCACTGCTCGGAGATGCTGAAGATCTTAGCCGGCGCAAGACTCTCGCTGCTGCCGCGCTCCCTCGCTTATGAACGGTTTGGCTTCGACCGCACTTCACGACCGACGAGACCAGACTCCACCTCTACAACTGCTTTGTTCTGCCAATCCTACTGTACGACAGCGGTACATGAGCCTTGACGACGCCGGAACACGGTCTGGAAAATTTCCTCCGCCGCCAGCTCCGAAAGGTGCTCAACATTCGCTACCCCGTCACGTCTCCAATCGGACCCTGTATGAGATCTGCCGCGAACGTCCGCTTCGACACCGGATCACAGCCTCACGTTGGGGCCTATTTGGCCACATCTTAAGACGACCCGATATCCCAGATTACACTCAAATGGCGGCATACTTCTCTACCAACGACGCAGAGAAATGGTGAGGCCGGCTGCGAACAACCTTGTCACGCATCTTAGACAAAGATCTCGACTCATGCGGTTGCGGACACCGACTTCGCACGGCGAGCGACCTGAACGACCTTCGACGATTAGCTCTGGGCAAACCAAAGTGGAAACGACTTACGGCTTCAATTATGGACGCACTACCAGCAAAGGGAGGCCCAGCATATGCGGACACGACTCTATGACGCCGACTAGTTAAATTGAATCTAGCGCAGGCATAACTTCGGCTACGGGAAAATATCACCCATTTCATTTCCGGCACCATACCTCAACGACGCTCCCGCAACTAGTTCTCCAAATACCAACGCATTCAAATCCGCCGTCACCACAAGTTGTATTCTGTTCTGACCCAAAATAATCTGGCGTAGTGGGCTCAAAGTCGTTCGAGCCCGCAGTACGTCCTGGACATGCAACCATTTCCAAAATTCAGAAGGACAAGACGCATTTGCGTGTAATGCTGACGGGTCTGAACGACTGCCGCCGTTGTTTGTTGCGAAGTCTAAAAAGCCCAGGGGCTTTTCGAATACCACGGCAGATGCGCTGAACTACACGAACAGCCTCAAGGCACGGATGACACGTCTAATCTTCGCGAAGTGGATTCGTGATCTAAATACTACGTTCAAGACCCAGTAACATAAGTGCCTATTGTTGCTGGACAACGCCACTGTCCATGGTAGCTTTGAAGCCGGCGAACTACCGCACCTCGAGGTGCTATTTTTCCACCCAACAACGAGCAAACTTCAGCCACTTGACGCAGGTATAATTGCTGCTTTCACGAGGCGCTACCACCGCCTCCACATTCAGTACGTCCTGGACAAGCTGGATGCCAGTCCTGGCATGGACTTCATCGCTGCTAGCAAGATCTACAATGTTCCTATCCATCAGGCGATATTGCGGTGCATTGATTGCTGGAATGAGATATCCAGTTCCCTGTCCACCAAATGATGGAAACACACAGGCCTTCTTGAGCACCACACGTGCGAGTGGGCGGCGTCCGACGAATCTGTAGAAACGAAATTATGGGGGCTTGCGCTTAATGCTCGGACAGCTACAGCTGAACGACCCTATCACAATGGAGAACGTGCTGAACCCCGCTGAAGAAAATATTGCTACGAAGAAACCCAGTGACGAGGACTTCTGCAACCCGATAATGAACCAGACGACAAAGACGAGGTCATTAACGCCACGCCTCCGTCGATGGAGATGGAGATGACAACAGCAGATATCAAGGAGGATCTCCAGTTTATTGTCAAGTCCATTGCTCAGTGCGATGAAAAAGGGCTTCCAGGTGGCGCAGTACGCGGCCTCCGTGCTCTCCTGCGCGAATATCGAGATGAGTTGCGCGAAAACAAGGCGCACGGCAGCAAATGTCCTTCCGCGACTGCTTCTCCGCTGGATAACCTTACTTTTCAACACTGTATAGCTCCGATAGTTAAGCACCCCTCTATTAGGATATCGAAGAATTTTTTATGTCTATAGTCCTCAAGAGGGAATATTATATAGGGCTTGTATGAAGTGGTTATTCGGGAACCGACTACTATTCTTATAAAGCGTAAATTCTTATGGAGGGGAGAATATAGAGGGGTTTGTATGTATAGCCTCAGCTCACGTTTAGCAGGATCCGAGATGGCAGGAGGGCGCCAGCCTGACCCCTCACAAGGCACTTCAAGCGCTTGACAGAGCTGGGTGTGGCGCCAGGTGGCTACACCTACAGAGAGTGTAGGTTTTGCCGAGCTGCGAGCAATGAACTGGGCGCGTCACCACCCAAGCCAATTGTCGGAAGGCCACGCAACTACGCCAGCCACCTGAATAAGTGCACGTATTATTTGGCAAGGCAGCTCCCTGAAGCATCACCAAGTACACCAAATGCTGTACCTCATGAGACAAGTCCTGTTGCATCCACAGACGAAAACCCTGCAGCAACCCCAACATCGGTGCAGACACGGTCCCAGTCTCGGCAAGTCGCTTTGCCGCAAGTTCGTATCGGATCACGGACTACTGGTCCCCGCGCGCGTGCCGGGTGTTGGTGATGAAGAAGCGCTCTTCTCCAAAGCAAGGGCAGAAGTCTCCCTCACCAAAAAGCGGAAGTTTTCCAGAGCAGAAGTGAAAGAAATTGAGCGCTTTCTTATCGAACTCCACGCTGATAATCACCTTGCCGATAGATTTATTGAGCAACCATCTACACTACGGTTCCTGGAATTATTGTGTCCTGGTGTGACGGATGTACTTCCTTCCCGACGAGCATTGGGCGGCAGAGTTCTCACAGAGCACGCTACGCGGTGCAAAAAGCTGGATATTGCGGCTCTAAAGTCAATGCAGAAAACTACTAAAGGCTGGGTCAACTTCCTCTCAGATGTGTGGAAAAATATCGGTAAGGATCACTTGCTTGGCTGTCAGCTCACACTCTTCGGAGTGCTGCTTACGTATGCACTACTTCCGGCAGGCGAGGACCACCACGGCTTGGCGGTTGCAAGGCAATGGAGCAGGTGCTGGAGCAAGCCCAACAGGAGGGATGGCGTATTGGAGCAATTATCACGGACAATGCGGGGAGTGCGGCCGAGCCCGCCGCATTTTAGCGCTGCGATGGCCCCAGATTGTATTTCTTTTGCTTCGCTCATGATATCAATAACTTGGTCAAGGCGGTGCTGCAGTCATCGTTTGCCAATGTAGCTGGTCAAGCTGCTACCATTGTGAATACTTTAAACGCGTCTTCATCCAAGTGGCTGCCACGACTATTAAAGGTGATGAAGAAATTCTATGGGAAGGCATTGGGCTTGCGAACACTGTGCGAGACGCGCTGGAACTCCATGCAAGGGTGCTTTGCATCTCTTTTGCGCGTGCGGTCAGCAATGCAAACGTTTTATCGCCAGTATCGGGACCACAGCGACTTCCCTAGCGTGCTGCGCAAACTTGGTGACCAATTTTTTGGGAAGACCTTGACAACGCTGAAGCCATTATTGCACCACTGTCCTACGCATCTTACAGGCTCCAGCGCGATGAAAACACGGTCGGCGACGTCGTATTTTCGTTTTGCGAGATTTACAAGGGCTTCCAGCATCAATTCGTTCACCGAGACCGACTTATTTCATGTGTTGAAGCCCGCTGGCGAAAATGCGAGCAACCGCTGTTTATGCTCGGGTTTGCATTGCATCCAGTGTACGTCGAGTGCGCGCATGTTGCCCGACACAGAAGTCTCAGGTATTGGCTCTTTGTGCAAGATAGCTGTTTACTACTACCGTCGCTTATTTGCTGCCGAAGACATTGGCGAGATTCGTCGTGATATGCTGTCGTGGTTGAAAGGACGGTTTACTCATGCAGCTGCAAGTGAATTTCCTGGTTGCCCATGGGAATATTGGGAATTAGTTGCGGCCGAACGTAGCAAAAGCAAACTCCCCTGCTTGCGATGAGAGTACTATCAATTGCTGTGAACACAGCTACATGTGAGCGTCTGTTTAGTGATCTAGCGTTAACCCACACTGGTAAGCGCAATCGCATGGCGGCAAACAAAGCTTTAGACTTTCACACGGTGGCGAAGCACGTTCGCCAACGCGCAAACAAGGATATCGATGTGTCCAAGAACCCTCACAAGAAATTACTTATCTCTGCGAAGGAAAGAAGAATCATTTTAGACGCCACAAGCAGCTCAACAATCTTCACACCGTCACCAAGACAACAGAGTTTACCTGGTGAAGAACGTGAGGATAGCGACAACGAAGATCCTGGTGACGGAGTCGATGGCGCTCCAACAATTCTTCTGTGGGAGGAATATTTCGACGAGGTTCTGGAGGACGTCGAGATCGGTGCTGGGTATGAACAAGCCCACCGCAATGGGTCGAGAGCGTCGCCAGCGGAAGGGTCGACCGTCGCGACAGTATCAGAACCAGCAGCGACGCCAGGAGGATCGACAGCAGAGCCAACGTTGGGAAGGTCGACTCCAGCAACAGCGTCAGTGTCCAAGGATGGCACCGAGTTGGAAAAAATTGCTGATGCACATAAACCACCGCTTCCACACGAAAATGTAAAAAAATATCCCCAAGAAGCTACGATGCTAACCGGCTTTCGCGGTCAGAAGGCGAAGCTGTCGCAGTTGCTTGGGTAGAGTTGAATAGTTGAAAACGTAGTTGCTGTTCGATGCTTTCTCGAGAACAATTATCATGACATAATCCTCGATCTTTAGCTATAGCTGTGTAAGCGCAGCAAAACGCAGTCCGCCGTCTACGCGGTCCACAAGACTTCCAGCTGCTCTCACATTTTGCTGTTATTGCCTTATATGCGTCGCAAATATGAAAGAACTCCTTTAACGAACACTCGACAATTGCACTTTGTAGACCCGCAGACATCAAAGCTGGATCGGAAATCTTGCGCTGGATAGCAGTGGAGATATGGGGTCATAGAATCTATTCATGCCAGGAATTTCAGCCAACTTCGTGGCGACGTCGGTGTCGATAATGCATCCCAGCGCCTCGCTTTCCCTTTTGTTGTGGTTGAACGCGTAGTCCCCACGGAGAGTCTGCACGCGTGTCGTCGAAGACGTCGCCAAGGACTAGACGGCCCCTAAAGATGATGGCGCTGGATGGAATAGATTGGCTGACCGTGAGTGCTTCCCGGTCTGGAAATCCTTGCGGCTCTAGATGGCCCCTAGGTAAAGTTTCCTCCGATCTGTTGCAGTGAGCTTGTCATCGCCTCGAAGTTTTGCGCTGGAAGCAGCTCACGGCGGTCAGCCTCGTGTCGAAGTAATTGCGCGGCATCAGGATAACCGAATTGTCAGCGTATCCGAGTTGCTGCCGTCCGTCATACGTGCCTGCGGACACTTGGCCAACAATATCTTGACGATATCTCCTAGGACGTCAGTACCAGCCACTGCCAGCAGGCACGTCATGAAGGTTTCTCCCTCGTGAACTCCTACTTCTCCACCCTCTGCCTAAGTCCACAAACACGCTGAACCATCATCTTCTTCTGCTGCTGAATGACCAGCAATTTCTCGGTGTCTATTGGTAGGACGCCCACACCAACACTGGCCGACAGCTGCAGCTTAGCCATCACGATGCGCTTGCGCACAGAATGGACTGCGTCTTTGCTGGCCGCCGCCGCCAGCTCGTGCAGGAGGCGGAAGACCCCGGCCAGCTCCCGTCGTTTGTGATGCTCTGCCTGTCGTCGTCGTCCATGTAGTAGAGTAGTAGGCCGCTGGGGGGCAATAGTTCCGAGAACATCAACAGCATGCAGCCCAGTCCTCACCGAAGTGATCTTGTCCACGAGCGCCCCGTCAGGTGCTACTACTTGACACCACGATGAGCTGTACGAGCGCAAACTTCTCGCGAAGAGCACGACAAGAAGTGTCGACACATTTTAATCTAATTTTTAAACTTTGCGTAAAAACGTTTAATTAGCCTTGGCCGAAACTCGCTCAAAAGTCCATTTGCCCACAGCTTCCGGCCATTTGGCCGGGACGGACTTTTTATGATTGGCCGGAAAAGAGGGACTTTGCCATCACTGCCCCAACATCACATCAAGACACATCGCTACGTTTTTGCCCATCCGGTCGTTCCCGCCGCGCCTATGCGTGTCGTAAGTCGTGAATATCCGCTCAAGCGCACAGCCGAAGTACTTGGTAGAACAATGGGGCAGCCCCTGGAAGCGAGCTCTCCGCAGGCGTCGTCGCCGCTGGGCTGGGACGGCAAGTGCCGGACGTGCCGCAAGCTCATGTCGCGCTGCATGTGCTTCCAAGGGCCTGACGATGAGGCCTCGCTCAAGAAGACTACGACTGTGTATGTCCGACAATGCTACGTCGCGACACTGCGGAGACTAACTTGCTTTGGTGTTGCTGCTATAATAGCAGGTCTGCGGACATCGACGCCGCCGAGACGCGGCCGCTGTGGAACGCGCTGCGCAAGATGCACCACAAGTCGTCGGCCGCCCGACTGATGTTGCAGCAGCCTGCCACCAGAGAGCACCGCAAGCGCAGCGAGGCGCTGCCGCCGCTTAGTGCGCCGTCGTCTGGCTCCAGACATCGACGGTCGGACGCCAGACCCATCCGACGCATAGAGGAGGAGCGGCCGTCTCACAGTCGACGAGACCGACTGCAACGCGCCGGAATCACCAGCAGCAGCCCCGACATGAAGAAGGAGAGTGGGGTGGTGCGGGCAGTGCGACCGACGAGTAGTATGGACAAACGTAGCGCTCGCCCCAAGGAGAACTTCGTGTACGAGCCGGCCAGCAACAGTGACGAAGACAGCGAAGAGACTGTATGGGAGCTCTAACGAAATTTGTTTATGAATTGATCAAACTTCATTAGCTTTCCCCGCGTGCTATAGCAACCCCTTCCTTCAGCAGCAGCAGCGCTTGGGGCTTGGGCTGGCTGGACCTTGTGTGCCGAAGCCCCGTGGCTTTCTTAGCGCCGTGTGAAGCTCCGCGGCCAAGTGACCCCACTCAACCTCCAAGGCAAGGTGAAAATCAACCAGTAGCGTCAACGCTGACGGCGTATCATACCAGCTGAAAGAATAAACAGTTAATCCTTGCTACAGCGGTCATGACGAAGGCTTTTCCTCCGTCGTGGCGCCTTGGAAAACCACAAGTGACCCCGAATAGAGATGAACAGTGGTCTCCGGCATTGCAGCGTGGCCTCCGGAGGTCTTGGTCGCCAGGTGCACACGTCATGCATTGTGCTAGGGCCTGGAGCTTGGACTTCGGCTTGAGCGAACAAATGGCGAAGTGCGCGCCGACAAGTGCAAGGCAGTCAGCCCAACACCATATCCTCCAAGATGAATGAACGATTCGCTGTCTCCACTAAAAGAAAACAATTTACATCTAACTACAACAGCCAGCAGCTACCCGGCAACTTTTTACCACCGGAGAAGCTGCTCTTATAAACACTCTGCCTCGCCGGCAGTCTCAATAGTTCTCGTTCTCGTTCATGAGCTGCAGCACCACGTTCAGCTCTTCTCCGGTGAGATCGGGGGCCGCCGGGTTCATCGGCGGCGGCACCGTGTAGCCCCCGTACTTGTCGTCGTTGCTCTGCGGCGGTGGCCGCAGCACGTGGCCCGGTGGCGGGAGCTGCATATGCTGCTGGTTGTGCTGGTCGTAGTCGTTTTCGTTGCGTTCGTCGTCCGACCTCAGCAAGGAGAAGTGGTTGTTGCCAAATCCCGGGCGAGAGTAGTCGGAGCTCAACGAAAACGTCGCCCCGGTGGTCGAGTAGGACGAGGACGGGAAGGCCGTACTGGGTTTCAGCCGCCGATCATAGCCGTGGTCTGCGTCCTTCTTGCTCTGCTCTTTCGGCAGCATGGTGGGAGACTGCCCAGGTCGGTGGGGCTGAAGAAAGGTGGGCCCATGAGTTTGCTTCTGACGGCGCCAGAGGGCGGCACCAGCACGCTGTTTTTGGGCTTGTCGGCGTAGCTGCTGGTGGAGCTGTAGAGAAAGCTGCCCGTGGCCGGCGTCGCGTGGTGGTGCGCGTAAGGCGTCGCGTACTCGCGCGTGGTGTCGGCGGTGCCAAAGTAGTCGTTGTCCTTCTCGCTGGCCACCGAGACGGCGGCCACGGCAGCTGCGTCTTGTTGCGGCGGCAGCTGCTGCGCGCCGACGATGATGTTGTGGTGCATCTTCTGGTGCTGCGCGAACTCCTTGTAGTTGTCGCAGCTCCAGGAGCAGTCCGGGATGTCCACGCAGCGGAAGAGGTTCTGGCCCTCGGGGAAGTGGATGCGCATGTGGCGCTTGAGCTTGGTGCTCGTGTTGAAGCGCTTGCCGCAGCTCGAGAAGATGCACGGGTAGGGCCGCTCGCCGCTGTGGATGCGCTTGTGGCGCGACAGGTTGCCCGACGTGTTGAAGCGCTGGGTGCAGCCCTCGTAGTCGCAGACGTAGGGCTTGGTGCCCGTGTGGATGCGCATGTGGCGCCGCAGCGCGAACGAGCGCGGGAACTGCTTGCCGCAGTGCACCTCGGTGCAGACGAACACGTTGCTCTTGGGCTTCTTGGGCGACGGCCGCGCCGGATCGGTCGTTGGCGAGGCGGCGGCGGTCTCCACGCGCCAGGCGTGGCTGCTGCCATGGTCGTCGCGCTTGAGCAGAGCAGGCAGCGAGCTCGACCGGTTCCATGATGAGCATGCTGCTGCAAGTTGGGAAGTGAAGAAGGATGGGAGGCCGGCCGATTTACCAGCGCTTCTTGGGGCCGTGCGCCCTGTCGCTCCCAGTCGGTGCAGCACCGGGCGGATCGCGGCTGTTCCGAGGCGCATCTCCCTTTGTTCCTGCGCGAAGAACGGCCAGGGTGCTGGCCCCACGGACCGCTGCGGAGGTGGTGTCGGCGCGCTCTGCTCGTTGGTTGCTCGCACTGCGATGGACCAAAGGAAGTGTGCGGCAGTGACGAGCCTCATGCAAATTCGCAGCGCTGCACACGCAGCATCAGCCGAGCTGCAGCCGCTGCAAGGGCGCTGTTAAATGGCGGTGTTGATCGACGTGGCCGCCCATCCTTTGCAATCACTGGCGCGCCCCGTCTGTCACGCGGGTTGAAGCGGCACTGCATTTCGGCCGCGAGCTCAGTTTTGCCTCGACAACTCGCTGGGGCTAACGCAATGAACGCCTCCGCGGATCGACATCGCTGTCATGGACATTGCGGGCCCTGCAAGCCTCTGTCCGAAAGAAGTGTGTGTGTCGTGGGGTGCTACGCTCTCGGCTGACACAGTCAGTCAGCGCTTGATTGACCTCCAGCATCTGGCGGCCGCACCTTCAAGAATCGGCTCGGCGGCAAGAGTATCTCTGCCCGCAGAATCTCGACCCGCACCGCCCGCTCACTGCCGCAAGCAAGCCGCCACCCCTCTGCCCCCCACAGGCCACCATAGCCACCATGGCCACGGCCATGGCAGGGAGCTCGAGCGGTGGCAATGCAAGGCCGGAGACCCTGCTCGTCAAGAAGAGCGGTCGTTGTAGCCACTTGTTTGGCAGCCCATCTTCCCGCACCGGTCCCACTCTCTATCAGCGCATCATGTCCGCCGCAATCCACATCGTCCTTCTCGACTACGTGGCGGTAAAATCCCAGGATGAATAGCATTATGAAGTCAAAGTGTTTAGAACCCTGCTAAGTGCTCCACTCGACTAGGTGTACATTGATTATCCAGCCGGTAGAGACGATACCTCTCGTGTAAATACTCATAAATGCCAACTATACCTCTGATAAAACAAAGTCCCGCTCTCGTGTAGGTGATGACGATTCAACAGCTGGACGTGATGCGCAGCGGCTCAGATGTACCCATTAGCTCCCGCTAAAGTGCGGCGACAAGTTGAAGCGAAGGTGTCTGTCTTCGCCTGCGACGGACTGGCTGCGACTGGCGTTGTTCTCCAGCACCAGAGCGTCCTAGGCATAGAGCGACCCGCCACTCGAAGCTTTTTCAGCGCTGCTGGCATTGCTGACAGTGCTGTCGCCATCGCTGTGTTTGCTGCTTTCTCTGGTCGATCCTCGTGGGATGGCCGCTTCAGCGTGTACATTTTTTCATGGCGATGCGCTGCGTGTGGACGAACGTGGTGGGGACGAACAAGCCTGGCGACTTGACGTCGGAATGGAGATGCGTGTGCAGAATACTGGTGAACTCGCCCGTCTACTGAAGCGCCGGTCGCCCAGCTTAGCCTAGAGCGCGAAACGCCATGGACATCGTGCAGGCCTCGTTCCAGGCCTCGTTCGACTCGCGCGTCGACCGCCTCAGCGACGGCGACCTCGACGACCTGCGCGTGGTAGCCGCTACCCCTCCGTATTATAGCTTCCGTGTCTGCAATCCTGCTTAAGCTGCTGCTGCTGCTGCCGACAGATCTTCCGCTACTTCGACACGGACGGAGACGGCGCCGTCGCCGCCGACCAAGCCTGCCGCATGTTTGCTCTGGTGCGGCAATACTACAGTGTGGTTTAAAGTGCTGATGCTGTTCTGGTGGTCTTGATTCCCCAGCTAGGACTCGACGTCAATGCAGCTCAAGTGCAGGAGCTGGGCGAAGTCTACCTCAACGGTAGGGGCCGAGCACAAGAAGCACAAAGAGCCACAAGCTGACCTCTTTGCCTCTGTGGTGCAGAGTTCATGAAGATCGTCGACAGCCATGTGACACCGCCGCCTCCCGTAGCAAGTGAGCCCGTCGAAGTTGCTGATCCTAATCCTAGTCAAACTGCAGCAGACGTCGAAGCTGCTGGAGCTGCTGCTGCTATAGTGTACGAGATGGCGCTGCAGCAGCACAAGGAGAAGGTTCTGCAGGACGAGTGGAGGCTGATCGACACGTATCGACGCGGATATGTCACCAAGCAGGAGCTACAGCTCTTCCTGGCCAACTGCCAGTCGACGCTGTCTGAGAGCGACCTGGAGCGGTTCCTCGAGTCCTACGGCAGGTTTGGTGAAGCGAACGATCTTTTGTGGTAGATGCTGCAGTGGTCACTAGTAGTTTTTGCTGCCCAGGGGTCTTGACGAGAATGAAATGCTCGAGCTGACGAAAGAAGGCTTCCTCAAGTTCCGACACGAGTACACGTCCCGGAAAATGGAGTTCTCGGAGGACGACTCGTCGTCAGAAAGCGACACTGAAGACGGCGATATCGTCCCCACCCTGCAGCAGTCTCCAGGATCTGTTGCTTCTCCTACTGCGAGTTCTGCTTCGAACAACGGCGTCGACGGGTTTTCGATGAGGAAGCAGTCTCGCTTCGTTGAACTCGGGCCTAGCAACAACTCGCGTAGCTCAAGTGACCATGTTCTCAGCAGTGTGCACGAGTTCGCCATCAACCCGGACGAGCTCTTGGAGAGCGATGAAAGCGACGGCGGCACTGCCGAATCCAACGACGTTACCTCAGTCTCGTGAAGGACAACGTAACTTCCAACTTGCTTCATTACGTTTAGCATTGTCCGTCTAACACGAAGTATTCTCCTCGCAAGCTGCTGCGGCTTCAAATAGCGTCTAGATCTGCATTTGCGTCCACGTGGAGACAGCTTGGGCGACCACAGTCCACGATGGCAGCACGTCCAGGAACTCCTGCATCTCCGGGGTTATCACTTCAAGAAAGTGACCTACAAACGCCACATCAATGGGCTCGTTGGACTCGGCCTCGATCCAGAAGTGGTAATTCGATGGAACAATGCCACTGCAGAACTGAAGAATATACGCGTCTTCAGCCTCCGGAACAGGTCCGTTAATGCCGTTCCCCATGGACCTGAAAAAAAGCAAGCAGATACACCAATGAGGAACCACAGCAACAACAAACAATACCCCCAACGTACCATGAAGTCAGTTTGTTTTTCTTGGCATCGATAAAGAGGTTCAGGTGCGACGGCCCCGTGAACACAAAGTGAATTTTACGACGGTTTGTCTCCTCGGAATACGTCGACGATAGGACTTCCAGTCTGCTCAGATAACAAACCGAGAGCAAATGGTAAGCCAAGCGATAGAGCAGCAATATTCAGCCCACATGACGTACTTGGCTTTTTGTTGGTCGCTAGGGACGACAGGACTAGCAGCCGGGAGATACCACGACTTGGACTCCGGAAGCATGTGCTTCGCAGGAAGCGACCATGGCATCTGTCCGTAGACGCTGGCGTGTTCATGAAGCTCAACGGGGGCCACCTGCACGCGTGAGTCCTTCCACTGGGTCGTCGCTAAGCTTTCTTTGATGGGGTCAGGTCCGCGGAAGTCGAGCGAGTTAATCCACAGACCTGAATCCGTCTCAACAGTGCCATTGGGCAACACTACCTCCCTCTGAACATGCTGCAGCATCAAACGCTTGGGGCACACATCCGAATAAGGATTGCTACGGAAAAAAAAGTGTTGTGCTGTCAGAGGACTGCAATCAGGTAAACTAATTGATTTCAGAGTGGCGTACCGAATGGAAGCGTAGGCAGTTGACGCCAACGTGAGAACGATGCAAGCGTTGCGAAGCAGCTTGAGTTGCTTTGCTGGCAGGAAGCAAAACACGCGACCCGAGTACGACACTAAGATCTGCAGCATGAAAAGTCAAGTTTCGAGACACAGAAATCAAAAACAAATTCAATGCAGTACTTACCGCCAAGATCTCACATAGGAGCAGTGACAACACAACATCAGGAGGCACCACTGGGCCGCTTCTTCCGAGTAACGGGATGAAGAACATCAACGCAATCGCGAAAATGCACATCGTGTGAACCACAGGGATGACCATTGCGCCAAGCGAAATGCAGATGTACATGGTCGACGAAAGCATTCGAAAGCGCTGCAGTATTTGGCACAAGACATGGCCCATCAACGGGAAAAAGATCCACACCGCCAGCACATAGCTCGAAATGATACCCAGCTCCATGCAGATCAGTAATGCCGCTAGCCAAGTGCACATCATGGCCTCAAACATGCTTTCTTCCAGACGCCACAGGGCTCCTGGAGTCACCTGTGATGCCTTTTCTCCAACACTGACGCCAATTGATGCAGCATTCCTGCAAGTGCCGGGGACAGGAAGAGGCATCCCGCCAAGTATGGCTCGGAATACCATGGGAGCGGGGCATACAGACTGAGCAACACGCCCACCGTCAACGACGCTGCCACCGCAGACCCAAAGCACCGCGCCAGGAGAACGAACGCGTTTAAGCGCTCGGACAACGTCACCTTCGAGAGCAACAGGTACACCGTTGCCAGCACAGCCACCCCACCACACAGCAGGAAGATCATCTCCTTGCTCGCAGTCACCATTGTGAGACCCATAATGTCCGAGAAAAAGTGTTGGAGCTCTGTGGGTTAGCTGCAATCTTCTGTAGGCGACCAGGCTCGTTTCCGAGCTGGTTTACCACACCAATGACGTTGTCGCCGAGGCGCTGAATCGCCCCTGTTGGATCCGAGACACATCGTCCAGCGTCGTGTGGTAGACATATCCATTAGCAATGTAGGCGAAATCCATGCCAGCGACGTAGCCAAAGTCGCGATAAATTCGGTAGTCGGTATCGGCTGGGATAATGCCCAACTGGAACAATTCTTGAGCGATAATGCTTGCGTGGGGGTATTTGGCCCCCTGGGCATAAGCCAGTGCGAGTTCATCGCTTCCCGTTTGGAAAAGAAGTTCACGGCCGCCTGCTCCTGCAGCTTCCAAATTGATGAACGCTCGGATTGTGTCGGTCCACGGATGCTGCGTGATGAATCCGTGGGCAGCTTGCATGATGGTTTCTTCTGCCCCGTTGAAATTGAACACGAGCGTCGCGTGTTTCGGAGGGTCGAGCACGTAAATTCGAAGGAGCTCCATCATGATGGCAATGTTCACGCCATCGTCGGAGCCTGCGGCGCCTCCGATTGCTGCGTCGTAGTGCGACGAAATCATCAGCGAGTTATTGAGAGCTTCAGCCGAGGCATCCGGCGGCGAAACTTTGACCAAAATATTGGTCACGTTGGCGTAGATGTTCTGGAACTGCGCGATGAAGTCCAGCCCAAAAGCGCCTAGAATGCACAATACAGGTACTGTTAAGCCTACATCTAAGGTTGTCAACAAACGATCGTACCAGAAGGTCGTTGCACGTCCACTTCAACAGTCACTCCATCGGGCTTCGTCTTCTTGATCTTCTCAATCTAAGCAATAATGCAATAATATTTTTATGTTACAATAACAACACTTGAAACCTTAGATGTTAAAGGCAGCCCTACCTCTTCTAGCAGGTAGCCTGGCGTGGCTTCCTCATTGGCCTTGGAGCCAACGGGACGGTACCCGAAGCTCATGATTTGGTCCAGCACAACTCTGGCTCTGGCCTCCGAGAATTCGCTGGCGTCAACGTCCAGCGCTTTGGCCTCTGGCAGCCACGTGTGCCAGAACGTCACAAGGCCAAAGGCGGCGGCGTAGAAGGCCACGAAGCCCAGCAACACCAGCCACCCACGCGGCACGGAGGCGCCGAAGCGACGGCGCTTCTTGTGCGAGGCATCGTAGACCGGATCCACGTCCGGAGAAGCCGCTGGAGCTGCAGGACGGCGCTGACGCAGTTCGTTCATGTTGCAACGACGCAGCAAGGTCCGAAATGACCGATGAGCTTTTGCTTGATGACACGCGACATGCTTGATGATGGTACGATTCCAGATGGCTACATTACATTCATGAACAGCTAACTGCATTGTCGGGTTATTGTTGCTATCTGCAGCGTTATCTCGTTCTCTTCTTGTCATGGTGGCGTAAGTACATCACTGCGTTCACTGGCCGGGTCGATCAGCTTCTCATACACTGGAGCTCCACTCGCGGCCGTCTCGTTATCTATCTACAACCTGCTTCACCATCGTCTATACAGTAGGGGTTGCATCCCTCGAGCGTCGGAGGCTTCTCTCAGCGCCGTCGTATCTGTGGGTGAGCTGCAGGACTTGTTTTCAACAGTACTAGCAGCGACGGGCAGCGCCGCCTCGATCTCTTTGCTATAGTTGCGCAGAATCCTGGACGCGCGCTTCGACCTCGGCCGCCCCATGTCCACACTGCACTTGAGCTTCATCACGGGCGACGGCGTGCACATGTTGAACGTCGAGGCGCGTCCTCCACTGCCTGGAGGGCCGCCTAACCGTCGCTTGGCGCCGCCAAGGAACTTGCTCTCGGCCTTTGCGACCAACTTCATCTCCCTCGGCTTCTTGCTGGGGGTTCGCAGCAGTGCGGCTGGAAGCGACTTTGGCTGCTGCTGACTGAGCAGCTTGCGGATCCGTCTGCAGAAGGGCTCTGGGTCGGTCTCCTCCGGGTCGAAGAAGAGCCCCACGACGCCGCTGTCGTTGGCCACGCGAATGTTGACGGCGTCGTCGTCGATGAGCACCGTGTCTCGATTGCTCACCGTCGTCCCCAGCCTCTCGCCGACCTCCAGGGCCGCAGAGATCATGAAAGGCAGCTTGAAGTGTCTGTCGAGGTGGCGGCCGTCGCTCTGCCAGAGCGGCACGAAGCTCGTGGTCTGTGTGTGTGACAGCGTCCAGCTCGAGTCGTCGCCCCGGAGCACCAGTTGGTCGACGACGTCTGCGGCAAAGCTGAGTCTGAGCACCTCCCGGATGAGCGCCACTTGAGGGCTGAAGGTGACGATGGCCACGGCAATGTCCGCCTCCAGGAGCAGCGGCACGAGCAGCAGAAAGAAGCGCCGCACGTGGGTGCGCAGCACGTCGGCCGACTGCTTCCACGTGCCGCCCGTGTGCACCGTCACGAAGGTGGCGTCGAAGTCGATGCACACGAGCTTGGCGCTGATGCGTCGCAGGCTGCTGCAGGCGTCGGCCGCCTGCGACTGCGTCTCAGCCGAGTCGAAGCTCAGCCGCCGCGCCGGGAGCGCCATCAACGGCGGTTTAGTATGGACGCTGACTATGGACGACGACTGGAAAAGCCGAACAGAATTTGAATTTTGGAGGGAAAACAGTGTTTTTGGAATTGAAAATGTTGCCAACTGCTTCACGCAAGCTGCTCGACCTCAAGACTCGCAAGAATAAAGGCTCCTTCTCCCAGCGCGTGGTTGAGCTTGGTCGGCCTCCCGACATAGTACTCGTACGTCGCCGTCGAGTTGAGGCTGCACACTATCACCGTGCCGTTCCAGCCCAAAGTCCCGTTGTGGTAATCGAGCAGGAAATCGCCGCTGGTCACCGTGTGATCATACGCCTTCATTGCAGCGGCTTGTAGTCCGTGGACTTTGGTCTCATCCTTTAGCAGCCCCAATCGCAGGCCCTTGAGAATAGCAAACGTGTACAGCATCGTCGACGAGCTCTCGAGGAAGTTGCCTTGCTTGCCTCCGAACGTTGGGAGTTGCCACCACACACCCGTCTTGGCGTCCGCGTAGGTGACGATGCTGCGGCACAACTGAGTGGCCTGGAGCTGGATCACATTGGCCAACTTCATGCAGGCGGCGTCGGATCGCCCTCGACAGTCCCCGAGTTTCTCCCATGCATTGACTAGTCCGGCGAGGTACCATCCGAGCGACCGACCCCAGACGTAGGGACTGGCGCCGGTGACGTTGTTCGCCCAGACGGCCGACTTGGAGGCATCATATCCGTGCACTGTCAATGCGGTGGCGTCGTCGTAGGTGTTGCTGTAGAGCAATTCGATCTGCAGCAGCATGTCCTCGTACGACCAGCCCGGAGCAGCAGCCATGTAGGGGAGGAAGGAGACTGCGCCGTCGAGATACGACCAGTACGGGTAGACATAGTACCAGAAGCCGTTGTACTGGTTCCGGTTCTGCAGGGTCAGCGAGGTGTTGAGCACCGACAAGGTCTCTGCTTCGGCTGTCGTGAGGGATCCATGGGACGCGTTGATGTTGAGGAGGGCCTGACCGACAGTAAATCGGTCTAGCGGGGTCTTGGCAGCAGCCGCGGCGTCCGTGAAGGACGGAGAAATAGACTCGACCAGCGCGTCTGCGTACGCCGTGAAGTTGGAGACACGCTCCGAGTCGCCGTCGCTGCCGTACGTTGTGAGCCAGGACTGGATGGCGAGGGTGAGGACGCCGGTCTCGAGGGTGCTTGTCACGGCGCCGGAGGAGACCACGCCCTGCTTGCGGCTGATCACGCTCTCGATCATCCGCGTCGAATACGGGAGCTCCGCCGTCGCGACGGCCGCGGAGACTGCGACCACCGCGAAAGCCAGGAAACTCTTCATGGCAGCGTGTGTGCGTGTGCTTCTTGGCGGATTGCCGTGTGGTTAAGTCAGTGGCCGAGATCAAACCGCTGCCAGACGCGGACTGGGTTTGGAACTCTCGTCGTGCTCTTGCAGGAACACGCGCGAGATGTGTTGGCGATCGACAAGCGTGAGCGACGTTCGTTCGGACGTGTAGAGGTTGCTGCCGCCACCGAGACAAGCGAAGGTTGTAGCGATGCCTCCCTCCCATGCTGCACGAGCAGTGACGCTTTCCAGGCGAACGTCCGTTGCCGCGGGAGCTGCTTGAGAGCGTCGACTTGGCCTTGCCCCCATCTGCACCTCGTTGCCGGTTATCCAAACGCATACTGCCCCGGCTCAGCATTATTGCTGCGTTGAGACGAGCTTGTCAACGAAGGAAGAGAGCAGCTTGCAGCGTGCACGTGCGAACGGGCGTCGCTCGAGTCGAGTCGAGCGGAGAGGGAACTTGAGTCAGCATTCTCGCCATGGTGGACTTGGCGAAAGGCAAACGGGGGCGTTGCCAGTGTACCGGTTGAACAAGTCTGCGAACGAGTTCACTCCGTGTCCTCGCGCTGAACACTTCGACAATGGTCCGACGTCTCCGCAGCGTCAACCAGATAAAGCGAGCGGCACGCCAGCGGCGTCGCCAGCACTGCGGGCCCTGTCCTCGCCTAGCGCCCTCGCCGCGCCCTCGCACGTACGCTCATATCATGGCCGACGCGAGCGCCTACATCAGACTGTCGCAGTCAAGCCTGCATCCACTTGGACATGGTGGATCTTTCAACCCACAAGGAGCGGCTCGCCTTGGCAAGGAGTTCTTGCACGAGGAAGACAACCACCTCGATGGACGAATGCTGCTACTGCGAGTTGAACCAGATCAAACGCTGCGCTTTACTACTTTCATTACGACCGCCACTCGGTGCCCTCTTCTTGATACATTAAATAGACCTTGACATTACTACTCTCCTTCATCTTTCTTTGCGGGTTGCATGGCGGTCGTCACGGCGCCGAGCTGATCTGGAAGAAGCCGCTGGTGCGGAAGCGCCCGGGCTCGCCCGCCGCCGACACGCGCAGGAAATACCTGGAGCCCGACTCCATGCCCCAGGGCACCTTGTGGTATGTGAAGAAGCCCGAGTTGGGGGCCGCCTGGGCGATCAGCGTGGTGGCGCTCTGCCCGTCCTCCAGCAGCTCGATGCAGAGCGAGTCCACCGTGGCATCCAGCACCTTCCACTCGATCTCGACGGGCTTGCCGCGCGTCCAGACGGTGTCCGGGCCGGGCGACACGAAGCTCACCACGGCGGCGCCCTCCTGGTGGTTCTCGCCGATGCGCTTGGCCGGGTTGAAGCTCTTGCCGTACACGCGCCAGTGCGGCAGGTGGTCGTGCGTCTTGAGCGAGTGCGCCAGCGGCGGCGACGACGGCGGGTACGTCCTGCCGAACGGTGTGTTGTCGTAGCTGCGCCGCCGCATGCTGGCGCGGCTGTCGGCCGACATGGCGCTGAACGTGTGTCGGTGGTCGAAGGCCT